>PISX010004923.1:0-114359 GCA_004024625.1 Mellivora capensis | reverse complement strand
TAAAGATTTTATTTATTTATTTGTCAGAGACAGAGCGAGAGAGAGAGCAAGCGAGCACAGGCAGACAGAGTGGCAGGCAGAGGGAGAAGCAGGCTCCCTGCCGAGCAAGGAGCCCGATGTGGGACTCGATCCCAGGACGCTGGGATCATGACCTGAGCCGAAGGCAGCCGCTTAACCAACTGAGCCACCCAGGCATCCCAACAGCTGTGTTTTCAAACCTGTTGTCCTAGAGCTAGATCTGAGTCTAGTCCTATTACAATTGATCTGTTTAGTCCAAATATTGTTCCCTAATTAATCTGTCATATCACATTTCTTTTTGGGAAAAATCTGGGTGTACGAGAAGTACCCAGATGGAATTTGGGCTGAAAAAAGGACAAGAGATCACACTAAATATTGTCAGTGATTTTTCAGCTTAAGCGGTTTTGAGAAGTTAAATTAGGAATGACCTGGGGAAAGGGCAACGGAAAAAACGCTCCAGTACCTTGATAGTGGGAGAGTAATGTGGTCAGATCTTTCTAGAAGGCAGTAACCATTATTATCAAGAGACTTACCTTTTCCAGACCTTTTGACCCAACAGTACTTTTGTAGAAATTCACCCTAAGAAACCAGTCATGAGCATATCAGAAGATTTAAATACAGTGACTGTCATTTCATTGTTTATTATTTATTTTGTTACATTTATTTGTTTGTTCTTTAAGTTTTTATTTTGATTCCAGTTAACATGCAGCATCATATTAGTTTCAGGTGTACAGTAAAGTAGTTGAACAGTTCCAGACATTAGCCGCTGCTCATCACAAGTGCACTCCTTTATCAGCATCCCCTATTTGACTCATCCCCCAGTCCTCTACCCTCTGTTTTTTCCCCTTTGCTCACTTGTTTTGTTTCTTAAATTCCGCATATGAGTGAAATCATGGTATTTGTCTTTCTCTGTCTGATTTATTTCATTTAGCATTATACTCTCTAGTTCTGTGTCATTGCAAATAGCAAGATTTCATTCTTTTTTATGGATCAATAATATTCTATTATATAAATATACCACATCTTCTTCCTTGCATTGTTTTAAATAGTGGGAAAATACAAATAACATAAATGACATAAGACAGAAGACTGTGTTATTTTTTTTTTAAAGATTTTATTTATTTATTTGTCAGAGAGAGACAGTGAGAGAGTGAGCACAGGCAGACAGAGAGGCAGGCAGAGGCAGAGGGAGAAGCAGGCTCCCTGCTGAGCAAGGAGCCTGATGCGGGACTCGATCCCAGGTGTGTTATTTTTAAATGATGTAGAAAAACACTGTGGGAGGGGAGCCACCTTGGTGGCTTAGTGGGTTAAAGCCTCTGCCTTCAGCTCAGGTCATGATCTCAGGGTCCTGGGATCAAGCCCCGCATCGGGCTCTCTGCTCAGCAGGGAGCCTGCTTCCTCCTCTCTCTCTGCCTGCCTCTCTGCCTACTTGTGATCTCTGTCAAATAAATAAATAAAATCTTAAAAAAAAAAAAAAAAAGCCTCTGCCTTTGGCTCAGGTCATGATTTCGGGGAGCCTGCTTCCCCCTCTCTCTTTCTGCCTGCCTCTCTGCCTACTTGTGATCTCTGTCTGTCAAATAAATAAGCAAAATCTTCTAGATAAAAGAAAAACACTGGGAAATTTTCACAAAATACTGTTATGGTAGGAAAGCAGGTTGGTAATACTATATAGATTGTGATTCCATTTTTGTTGAAAAAAATAAACTCTTCTGTATACATACAAAAAGGGAGATGGAGAACTGCTTGCGTGACGGTCACCAGAATGTAAACATTGGTTCTTTCCGAATGGAGTAACATGGGTGATTTTGTATTTTCTTCTCTTGTTCAGCGGTATTTTTCATGACCATTTATAGTTTGTATTTGTACAGAATTGGTCTTTATAGTTCTTATTCTCTTCTAAATTTTAAATTTACCCAACTAAGTTTTTGATCCATTTATTTAAAAAAAAAGCTACCTTGAGTTTTCGGACGAAAGAGCCTATTTTAGATGAGTGTCTCTTGTAGGTTAGATGCTTTATTTCATTATTTAATTTACTAGTAATCATGATCTAATGCAGGTGGTAGGAGCCTATTAAGCAGACGAGAAAATCTGGATGCTGAGTAACTTAACCAGAGGTCCTACTGTGGATCGGTTTAAAGCAGGGATTTGAGCCCGGCTCTGGCGTGAAAGTCCTAACGAAGCCATTGTACATCGTTCTGCTTCCCCCAAGTCAGCTATGAGAGAGAAAGAAGCCAAAAGTTGAATAAAAGTTTAGATCTTGTGGTTTCTTTTTTTTTTAAATTTATTTATTTGTCAGAAAGAGAGAGCGAGCACAGGCAGGCAGAGAGGCAGGCAGAGGCAGAGGGAGAAGCAGGCTCCCCGCCGAGCAAGGAGCCCGATGCGGGACTCGATCCCAGGACGCTGGGATCATGACCCAAGCCGAAGGCAGCCGCTCAACCAACTGAGCCACCCAGGCGTCCCGATCTTGTGGTTTCTTAGTAAGGAGAAAAAGTTGGTTATACATGGAGTTTCCATTTCTCCTGAGCTAGAGTGTGAATGACGATAAGGTTGAAATTTCTCTCTGGGCTTAACCTAGTCATATATGTAGTTACAGTCAACACATTCACCAGTTTTATGGCTGGTGTGTCAGAAGCTGACCCAATAACTGAAGTACTCTGTTTGCTTCGATACCCAGCGAGAGGTTAGTTAATGCATTCTACAAGTACTTGAGGGCCTGCTTCCTGCTGAGGGCACTACTTGGCTCTGAGGTAGAGATTTCCACCATAAACAACTCCCCTCCCCCTCTTGCGTTCTAGATTGTACATCAGCGTGACTGTGACTTGACTCACGTTGGTCATGTGGCATGCTTAAAGGAAGGAAAACAACATCTGCATGGCATTTCCCTTTGTGTCAACAGAGGAGAAAACATGGACTTCATATTTAGTGTACTCTGTTCTTCCTCACACCCTGCCCTCTCCATCCTCAGGAGGTGAAGATTCCTCATGGCATACCTTTTAAAAATTTTTATTGAAATAGCTTATGATTCAGGTGTTCCAGAAGTTACCCATAGGATGCTAAATAATAATATTTAATATTTCCATTGCACTCTTGACAGAGTAAGGCCGGTAATTTCAGAAGTGTGTATCACCGATAGAGAACGTATTTCTTTAAGCAAATACGAATCCTGTATTTTTCTTCAAGAACATTTCTAACTTCATATTTTTAACTATTAAATCTTTAATCTGTCTGCATTGATTTAAGAGTGATCTGAATTTTTCTCCAAATCTTAACCAGTATTTACCCAACCTCATTTAATAGAATCGTTAAGGTTTCTTGAGTCCTTGTTTCACACATTGTGTAGTGCTTTACCTTAATCAAATTGCCTTATGTAATCTTTACAGTAACTCTGTGGGAGTCCAGTTGGTATCCCCATTTATCTACTTTTAATTTTTTTTTTTTTTTTTTTAGGTAGGCTCCACGCCCTACATGGGGCTTGAACTCAGTACCCTGAGATCAAGAGTCTTATGCTCTGTTGACTGAACCAGCCAGACACACCTGTGTTCCCATTTTACATGCTGGGAAACTGTCTTTGATTAAGTAAAGTTACTTAATTATACAATGAGCTGGGGCAGACCAGTACTGTCATTCAGTCTGTCTGATGCCAAAACCTCCCCCTCTAAGATGAAGCTACATGACATTTATGGGAAAGCCTAGCCTTTTCTTACTGGTTTATAAAAGCATTTTTGTATTCCATTAAATTCCTTCAATATAGACCTGATTTTTTATACTTCACTTCATTTTTTAATTGCTATGGCTTTATAATCATTCGTTTTAACATCAGTACAGAATTTCTACTATCATTTTTCTTTTAAAAATAATTTTGGATAGTGTTATGATCTATTTATGCTTCCAAAGAAATATGATGATCAATTTGACATGTTTGCCTTATCCAAAAAAATTCTTTTTATTTGAATTGCATTTAACTTAAACATTAATTTGAAGAGAAAGTGAAATATTTACAAGAATGAGGTTTCCAATTTAGGAACATTATATATACCTCCCTTTATTCAAGCTTCTATTTACATCAACTTTACTAAACCTTTTAAAATTTCTTTATACATATATATCTTGCCATTGTCTCATTCCTAGGCATTTTCTAGTTTCTTACTATTATGCCTGGTACTCTTTGTAATACATTTCTATCACAAATATAAAAGACTCATATCTGGGCACCTTACTGAACAATTTCATGATTTTTTGGATATTTTAAGATGTTGGTTCTTTAGGTAGACAATTCATCTGTGAATAATCAAAATGTGATCTCTTTTCAATATGTAAAACTCTTTTATCTTTTCCTTTGGCTAGAGATTCCAAAACACAGTTGAATTCTTGTATTTATATTGGTGTTTTAATATTTGCTTTCAGTTTCTGATATAAGAGCTCATCTCTGTTGCCTCGGGTATGCGTTAGGAGAGCTTTGCTTGGTTTCTGAAGAGACCGTTGGTGAATAAGCGGGTACACATTCTAGGCAGGTGTCTGGCAGTGCCGCGAAGAGTGGCAGAGATTCCCCCTTCAGCATTGGGAGTTCCAACCTGCTGGTGTCTGTCGTCTTTGCGGTGTTGCTGCTTTTATCTCCTTGACAAAGTTTATTTTTATGACCTTAAATTCTTGTGGTTTAGTCTTGTGTCATCTTAGGTTAGCCTCTGTGTTAGAGTTTAGCAGAGTGGGAGATGTTAGGTCCAGAAGCCTTAAAGCTTTGCTGGAATTGCCCTTAGGCCTTTGTTTCCCACGGAACAACTGGGACAAAAGAAGAATGGGGTGGAGCTCCTGCAATGCTTGGGGGTATTTCTCCTGCTGCAGACCCTGAAGTCTGTCTTCTAGAAAGTTGGGGTGGGGGTGGGGCCTCACTGGTGCCTTAGTTCAGGCTGTGTTTAGCAAGGAACAGGCCAGTAGAGAGACCAGGAAGTGATCTCTCAAGGTCGTTCAGCTTCCCTTCTCACAGGCAAATTTCTTTTAATATACAGCTTTTAGGGTTCTGTTGATTTTTCAAGAGAATATTTTGTTTTTAAGATTTTATTTATTTATTTGACAGACAGAGGTCACAAGTAGGCAGAGAAGCAGGCTCCCTGCTGAGCAGAGAGCCCGATGTGGGCTCCATTCCAGGGCTCTGGGATCATGACCTGAACCTAAGGCAGAGGCTTTAAGCTGCTGAGCCACCCAGGCGCCCCTCAGGAGCATATTTTTAATGCATATCAAAGAGTAACTAAAAGTTCTTTGTGTTAAGGGACGTTCACTCCTGTTTTTAGTTTCTAACTAGTGTTATGTTTTTAATTTTTTTTAATTTAATGGCTGTTTGATTTCATTGAAGCCTTCCTTGGCATTGTATCCCAAGTGATCAGATTGGGTTTTTCTCTTTTAAACAATTTATAATCATCTATCAATGTTCTGTCACTCCTGTGTTTGGGGAATGAAATCTTTTTGCTTGAGGTTTATAATTCTTATCATACCCTACTCTGTTCAGATTCCTATTAAGTTGCATTGACTGCATTATTATTAATACTAGTCTTTGTTAAGCACTTACTCTGTGCCAGGCTCTGAGAGAAACACTGTGCTCGTCATCTCATTTAATCTTTTAAACAACATTATGAGATAGCTCTTCCTCTTATAGACAAGGAAGCACAGCCACAAAGATTTCAAATAACTTGGTTAACGTTGCACAGCTGTGAGAATTTATCAGGTTTGCTAGTTGAACTCAGCTCATTTTGACCCCCAAACCAAACCGTGATCAGAAAAATGTTTAGTGACATAAGGGAGATGGCACATGACTTGACTTTATGGTTAATATCATCAAAATGTCACAGCCAAATGCATCAGTTCCTAGGATAGGGATATGCCTGTCATTGGAAATTAGATTCTTCTGCTTGTCAATCAGGGTGCCCCTTTCATAGAAAGATCTGGAGAGACAGAGATAATTTTTGCCTCTACAATTCATCTCATTTAGATGCCACGGAAAACTATCCTCCCTCTTTAGACAAGTTCTTGAGGGTCCTATGCTGTCAGCTCATATACCCCATTCAGATGGTCTTATGATAGAGACGGAAGGAAGGGGAAGAATGGATTGTTCAAGAAGAGTAAGAGGAGAGGACACCCACACACCAAGTAAGTGTAAGGCGAGTACAGAATTGGCCCTGATACTTTCTCATTCTGTTTCTGCTTATTCAGATAATTGATAGCAGAAAAAAAGACTACTACTGTCTTTTCTGTCTTTCCTGTATCTATACAGAGATTATGGAATCAAGATCCAGGGAATTCACAGTTGTCTTTTGTCTCTGTTTTCGAGGACAGTAGTGAACAATGTCTGTTGTCCTGACTTCACCCCATCTCCAGTGGTCTGTGACAGATGCTCAGGTTTGAGTAACATTGGTATTGCCTTATTCTTGCGTTTTTGTATTTTTTCCCTCAGAACCAAAACATCTAGCCAGTGCTGCATTCCTTAACATCCCCTACCCATCTCCCAGCTCACTCACAGCTCAGATCACTACTTGAATCCCCAAAAATTCCCTCTTTGAATTTGAGCCTCTTATCTTTTCCTATATTTTAAAATTAAAAAAAAATTTTTTTTAAAGTTTATTTATTTATTCTTGCTGTGACAGGGAGAGACACAGCGAGAGAGGGAACACAAGCAGGGGAGTCAGGGGGAGGGAGAACCAGGCTTCCTGCTGAGCAGGGAGCCCAGTGTGGGGCTCCATCCCAGGACCCTGGGATCATGACCTGAGCCGAAGACAGAGGCTTCACTAACTGATAAAGGCGCCCTTATCTTTTCTTATAAACCTGTTCTCCACCTGTGGTAGGCAGGTATGTGTCCTAATTTCCAAAACCTGTTAGGTTACACAGCAAAGTCACATTAAAGTTATAGATGGAATTAAGGTCCCTTAATCAGCTGACCTTAAGGAGGCATCCTGGATTATCCAGGTGTGCTCAGTATAAACCCAAGGGTCCTTAAAAGTGAGAGAGAGCGGTAGAAGGGGAGGAAGAGCTAGAGAAGTGGCCCGTGGGAGGACTCTGCTGGGTGTTGCTGGGCAGGTGAAGAAAGGGACCTTGAGCCAACAAAAGCAGCCTACTTGTAGGAGTTGGAGGAGGCAAGGAAATTAGTGTTTCCCTGGGACCTCCAGACACTGACTTTAGCCCACTGAGACCCATGTCAGATTTGGAACCTACTAAATTTGGGTTTATTTTGAATGCGGAGGCACTACATTTGCGACCATAGAGTAGCAGTAGGACAAGAAGACATCAGGCCACTCTCCCCGCTGCAGCATCTCAGGGCTCCTCACCTGCCACTGCCCTTGCTTCGCTGCCCTGTGCACATGCCCGACACCCCCCAGGAGGCTATGGCAGCATGGGGTTTGCTTCCTCCACACCTGACCCCTCATGTAGACCCTCTCCCCTGCCGTGAACCCTTCCTGCTGCTTTCAGTCGTCACATGTCATTGAAACTTTAGTAATTCATCCATATTTCACAATCCCTTAAGCTCCCAATCCTGTCTGCGACCCATTTCATTTTAGCCAAAGGCCTTCCCCCTGCTTTACCGAGAGGGTTAACACCACCTGTCTTGCAGTCTTCCCACTTTTCTTGGCAGGAACTGTGTGGCCTCCCAGGGATCCATTTGCAGGTGTTCATTTCTCCTCCTATGTGCGGCGGCAGCGTTTGACGCTGTCAGCATGATCTTCCTGTAACTTTTCTCCACGTGTGCTCCCCATTTTTACTCCCCACTCCCAGGAGCCACCCTTCTCTCCACTCCCCACGTCGAAGCTTTCCTTAGGGTCTGCCCTCAAACCTCAGATCCTCTAAGAATGCATTCCTGCGGCAGCTGTAACCCCATCCGAGACTTCACAGACCACGGCTGCAAAGGATTGCTTCACATCCAGCCTTCGTGCCCCTGTGGGCCCTGGACAGTCTCCTGAATGCCCACTGCATTTAGCCCCAGTGCTCGGGGAGAGAGGAGTCTACTTTCAAGAAACTTATGTCTAGGGACGCCTGGGTGGCTCAGTTGGTTGGGCCACTGCCTTCGGCTCCGGTCGTGATCCCGGGGTCCTGGGATCGAGTCCTGCATTGGGCTTCTTGCTTGGCGCGGGGCCTGCTTCTGTTGCTGCCTCTGTCTGCCACTCTGCCCGCTTGTGCGTGCTCTTTCTCTCTAACTCACTCTCTCTCTCTGACAAATAAATAAATGAAATCTTTAAAAAAAAAAAAGAAAAGAAACTTATGTCTAGAATCTCAGGTGCATGGGCCGGGAGCCTTGTGTTGGGGACACTCCCGGCCCTCCTCTGGGTGGGAGAGAGGAGGCAGGACCAGGGCCCAGGCAGGTAGCCCAACATCTGCAATTTATGAGAAATGAGATGGGATGGGCTAGGGGCCTGCATTTCTCTCGTCTAGGGGTCTTGTCAGTTTTGTCACAGTTCTTCCTTACTAGGCTCCGGAACAGGGCCTCTGAAGCCTTTTTTTCCCTGAGGTGGGACAGGTGGGAGGTTCGGCTGCTTTGCTCTCACAGTTTCTGAGGAACATCTGGCCAGGTCTCCCCTCGGGCAGTAAATACTATTCCATCATTTGCTCCAGGTTCTCCTGAGCAGGGGAGGGTCCAAATGTGTGTAGATACAAGGGTCTGAGGAGGCTGCTGCTGACATGACACTGACCCTGGGAGAGTCCTCTGTCCTTGTAGGTGGTGATGGGCCCTCCCCAGAAACACTGGAGATAGAGCCCCATCCTGCCTCGAGGCTGTGTAGTCCTTGCCCAAGGCCGCTGTTGTCTCTTCTCAGCTCTCCTCAGGGCCAGAAACCTCTCCCGGGCTTCATGGGCTATGTGCTGCAGAGCCTGTCTAGGTGAGGTACACAGGCCTTCACTTCCGGAGACACACACTGGCATCTTTAAAACTTAACACCCCCCCCCCCCAAAAAAACAAAAAACCCTTAGGAAGCAGTATGAACCTTCACCCTGTGCTGTTATAAAAGGAAAAAGATTATTTGAGACAGAGGGAGAGAGCACGCGTGAGCAGGGTGAGGGGCAGAGGGAGAAGCAGACAACCCACTGAGCAGGGAGCCCGATGTGGGACTGGATCCGAGGTCCCTGAGTTTGTGACCTGGGCCGAAGGCTGACTGAGACACCCTGCCTTGTGCTATTACGTTGTGAAGATAATTGAATTAGGTCCTTGGAATCAGACAGTTCTTTGCTGTCTGTATTGAGTCAGTTGTAAAAATGGCTTGTGGCTTTGATATAGGTTTATAGGTTATTCCTGGTCGATGTTCTGTCAGTGACGATGATGCCAGTAATCTAACTTGTCCGGCTCATTGACCTGTTTTGGGAAGTTCGTTCGATCATACATTCTGGGTATCATATTAAGGCACAAGACATCCAAAGATGGGTAGACATCATGGTCCTTACCTCAAGAGTTTCAAAATCTTAGATTCTGGAGGGAAGGCTTTTTTTCCTCCTTTATGTATAATGTTACTATGTTTGACTTTTTTTTTCTGGCCTACCCACCTGTGACAAAGGAAAAGTAATTTTTGTACTAATTCAGGTATGCAAGTTCACTTTATCCTGAAAGGTGCAGCAAGCACCTGTTTTTCTTTTGCAGCTGAGCAGTATGGAAACTCATGGTTTGGTGGCTAACAGTGATCCACTGGGACCAGAAATAATTATCCACAGTTGATGTGCAGGCGTGGACTGGAAGCTGCCACAGATAGGAAGAGGATAGGTTCTAGAAATGGGAAGCACTTACAAAAGGGTGGGAAGGGCCGGTTCTGAAAGCAAGAGCAGCTACAGGGACAGCTGTTTGTAGTGACAAGAGAAGGGCAGGAGTGTGAGCCAGAGAGTAGAGCTGACATATTAATTAAAAGGATGGAATACCAGATCGTAAGAGTCATAAAGTCCTATGATTGGGTTTTTCATCAGGCTGTGTAAATTCTCCCTACCTACAGAATCTAGAGATCTGGAGATCTAAGAAAACACTGTCTGTCTCATCTTCCTGAAGTAATTTACATGTGGCCACCTGAGGGTAGGGGGTCACTTTCTTTATAGTCTGGAGGAATTTCCAGAGTCCCTTTGGTTCTATAAAAGGACATATAAAACATAGAAATAACTGGAAAAGAACTCTAATGACAGCACCTCTTCCTTTTTTCTTGGTTTTTAATGTTAATATAAAGGAAATATTTAAAAGGCAGATCAGTACCACATGAATTAACTCTTTCATGTTGCTGTGTTACCGTCCAGTTCTCAGGACAGCCCTATTTGTCATGTGGATGCAGTGATCTTGTTGATCCGCGTGTACTGTGGGACGTTGTAGGACCCCTGATGTAGAGCACAGAGCTTATCTTAGTTCATGGCATATCATCACCGGCCAAGCTGGGCTCCTCGTTAGTTATTTATTAATTTCCTTGTATCCTCATTCCCCCCTCCCATTTCTCTCCCTACCACACCCATCCTGCTGTGTTTGGTGTGTAGACTTGTATTTGGACGTGACCTTGAAAAATGTGTACTTCCTTTGTGTGCCTCTGTTTTAAATATACCTCATGGTATTGTTCTGTATATCCCCTTCTTTTTCTCTGATGTAAACACACGACAATGTATACTTCTGGCTTGTTATTTCTAATTACTGCCTAGAATTCCAGAGCATTTCTACTAAATTTTGCTTACCCTCCAGCTTCCTGCTTCCACCAGTGAGGCTGTTCGGTACATCCTCCAGCAAGTGACTTTCTGATATCTTTAAAGTACATACCTCCTGGGAGAGGATGTATGTCTGTCAGGTGGCTGAGTCATAAGGGCTGTACAGATTTAATTTGCTGCAGTGGTTATACCAGATTACATTCCTACTAACAGTTCACATCTCCACCGACACTAAAATTATCCAACTTTCTGATTTTTGCCATGCTAAGAGCTGGGAAATGATACCTCATCTTAGTTTGCATTTTTCTGATCACATACAGGTAAGAGCATCTTTTCATGTCGTTAATTCAATTGTATATTTCTTTGTCACTTTAATTGTTATCCTTTGCAGTATGTCTCTCTGGTGTTCAGTATCTGGGCTGATTATATAAGGATGTATTTAACCATGAGAATTAATTTAAATCATAATGCAGCTGCTAAACCTTAGGTTGACCTATTTTGACCTATAAAAACGGCAAAGTCTGTGGCCCAACTTACAATATGTTGTTGGGCATATTGGTCTTCCCAGATTTTCAGTATTATAAATAATACAGCACAAGCCATATATTATGATATATGGTCATATATGTTATGATATATGGTGGTTTTCCTCTTTGGATTTTTTGCTTAGGATAAATCCCTAAGGGAAAGATTACTGAATCAATGAATGAACATTTTTATGGCTGTTGGTACATATTGACAAATCGCTTTCTTTATAAAAGGGCTGGAAATCCTTGTGCGCTGTTGGTGGGAATGTAAATTGGTGCAACCACTGTGGAAAACAGTATGGAGCTTCCTCGAGAAATTAAAAGTAGAAATACCAGATGATCCAGTAATTCCATTACTGAGTATTTACTCAAAGAAAATGAAAACACGAAGTCAAAAAGATACATTGTAGCACTATTTGTAATAGCCAAGATATGGAAGCAGCCCACGTATCCACTGATAGATGAATGGATAAAGATGTGACTGTGTCATACACACACATACACACACACACGGAGAGAGAGACTGTGTGTGTGTGTGTGTGTGTGTGTGTGTAATATTACTCAGCCATAAAAAGTAATGCAGTCTTGCCATTTGTGACCACATGGATAGACCTAGAGGGTATTATGCTAAGTGCAGTAAATCAGACAGAAAAACAAATACCATATGATTCCACTTATATGTGGAATCTTAAAAAACAAATGAACAAATGAAAAAGACTCTTAAATACAGAGAACAAATCAGTAGTTGCCAGAGGGGAGGTAGGGAGGATGAGTGAAATAGTTGAAAGGGATTAAGAGGTACAAACTTCCAGGTATAAGATAAGTAAGTCACGGAAATGAAAAGTACAACATAAGGAATATAATCAGTAATAGTGTAATAACATTGTATGGTGAGCATTGAGTAATATATAGAACTGTTGGTTCACTGTTATTTTAATTATACTTCATAATGAAAAAACAAAAAATAAAAGGATGGTATTGATTTACATGATGTCTCATTATATCATAAGTATACTAGTTTAACGGTATCATTATATATTATCATTTAAACCATTACATTAATAACTATAAAACATTGCCTTATTGTTATTTGTACTATTTGATTATAGTTAACATAGATCATTTATTCAAGTGTTCATTGATGAACAGTTTTTTTTTTTTGAAGATGTAATTTTTAAATAATCTCACCCAGTGTGGGGCTTGAACTCTCAACCCTGAAAACAGAGTCTCATGCTCTACTGACTGAGGCAGCCAAACATCCTGAAAGTGGGTTTTATTTATTTTTAAATATTTTATTTATTTATTTGTTTATTTGAGAGAGAATGAGAGGATACCATTGGGGGGTGAGGGTCAGAGGGAGAAGCAGACTCTCCACAGAGCAGGGAGCCTGACGCGGGACTCGATCCTGGGACTCCAGGATCATGACCCGAGCTGAAGGCAGTTGTCGAACCAACTGAGCCACCCAGAGGCCCCTTGAAAGTGGGTTTTAATGTACTGTAGATTACCCTATACTCAACCCCTTAAAATGAAATTATTCATTTATATACATTTTATTCTTCAGATGACAATCAAAACAAAACACATGATAAAAAAGAGAAGAAGATGGTGGTTCAGAAGCCCCATGGTACTATGGAATATACTGTAAGTATAAACAGGAGGTGTGAACATTTGTTAATACCACTGGATTTGCATGATGTTTCCCCACGACACATCCTGTCCCTTAGCTGCATTCCTCTTGTGTGCCCATTAATTAATGAAGCCTCTTAAGACCTGTTCTAGGTCATTTCTCTTCCCTCCATATTCTTTCTCTAGGCAATGTCATATAAACCTGTAACTTGCATTATCTTTGCTATGCCAGCAATGGCTAACTTTAGGTCTCATCCCATCCATGCCTTCTGAGTTCCATAACCAGAGTCACTTGCCTGCTTATCATATCCATTTAGATCTCCGGGCTCAGTATTTTTTTCAAGAAGCAATGGCTCCATCAGCCACCCATTTCTACAATCAGAACTTTGTCCTTGACATCTTTTTCCCATGATTCTCCATGTTCATTCTTATCCCCTGTGACCATTCAGCCAAATCCCTTCATTTTACCTCTCATCGATTCATGTTCCTTTACAAAATTTATCTCAATGTACTCATTCACTAATGTGAGTGTTATTTTATTTTATTTTATTTTATTTTTTAAGATTTTATTTATTTATTTGAGAGACAGCAAGGGCAGGAACAGAAGCACGGGAAATGGGAAAGGGAGACACAGGCTTCCCACTGAGCAGGGAGCCTGATATGGGGCTCAGTCCTAGGACCCTGGGATCATGACCTGAGCTGAAGGCAGACGCTCAATGACTAAGCCGCCCAGGTGCCCCCCTGTGATTGTTATTTTAATGTCTGTCTTGTGCCTTAATTCATGGACCCATGGGGAAAGACCCCATTTTGGTCACCATTGTGTATCTGGGGCTTGCAAGGTATAGGCTTCCATATTGTTGAATCAGGAGATGAATAATGCTGTGCATGTGTCCATTCCTGTACCTCCAGAAGGTATACGCCTCCTGGAGGCCTTTTACGCCTCTCTCTCCTGCAGCATGAACTCCTGGAGTCCAGGAGCTGTGTGCATTTATTCCAGCTCTGCTACAAAGTGAACACTTGGGTCTAGATTTATTTTAATTCACGTTGAAGGAGCATGGTTGAGGCGTGTTCTCTGACTGCTAACAAGAAATTAAGTGCTGTCGCCATTGCCTGGTTGTGATTTTCTCATGTGTATGTATTTTCTACTCATTACTCATATGCTGTGCCAGGCTCTCTGTAAGGCGAGCAGCAAGACCTAATCCTTCCCTGGCATTTTTTCTGGAATGCTAAATTATCTCCAAGCCCTTCTAGAGTCACACGGGAGAGCCTGGCACAGGCATTTCATGCTCGTATTCTGTGAACGTGTCCAAGCATCTTTCTGGGGGGTTAGAGGACTAGGCCTTTCCGGAAGGGATTTGAGGTAATTTTTTATTTCACTTTACCATTGTCTACAATATGTTTTTGATCCCCCATAACACCTTGCACACTGCCTTACCTCCTAGTAGGTACTCAAGAAGTGTTGGATTATTTATCATTAGTAACGGTATTAAGTCCAAAGCCATGTGTGTATCCAGCAGTATCATTCCCAAGCCCCCCAAAGAAATGA
Source organism: Mellivora capensis (assembly GCA_004024625.1). Taxonomy (NCBI): domain Eukaryota; kingdom Metazoa; phylum Chordata; class Mammalia; order Carnivora; family Mustelidae; genus Mellivora; species Mellivora capensis. The sequence goes on along the minus strand of PISX010004923.1, from coordinate 100,010 downwards.
GATGTGTTATTGGCTAGGAGATGCTTCACAAAGTATATACTAACTGCTGCAGTGAGAACGCACGGCAACGCCCATGTTACTTACAGAAACAAGTGATCGGATTCGTAATGCAGCGATGCCTTCCTGTTTGATTGACAGGTTATGAGATTGGTTTTACTTGGCAAGTTATTTTTTGTACTTGTCATTGGAAATAAAAGGTGATTCATAACTTCGTGTTTAGAGAACCACGAGAACCACTTACTGGATTGCTAATTTTGCTCCAGAGCTGTGGATGTTCAAACATCTGTTCAGTTTTGGTTTCGTCTGTTTGTTCATTTGTTTTTTGGGTTTTTTGCATCCGTTTAGTTTTAAACATTTAATGATTCCAGTGTCTGTCCTAGGGTCTATGGCTTGCTTCTCTGTTTATGTCTTATCCTTATGTAATAACTCCAGATTGTTAATGTTTTTCTCCTTCCTTGAACTCCCTAACCAGTATATTCTACAAGTGTTTTCTTAAAAATATAAAGCAAATTTTTTGATCACTGGGCATGAAGTAAGTGCTATGAAGCAGGAATTGTAATTATCTTTTTGATGGAGGAAGAAACTAAAGCACAGAGAAGTTAAAAGCAAGTGACCCAGGGTCACACAGCTAGTAAGTCGCAGATTCACAATTCAGACCCAACAGTCTAGCTCTAATTTCCATTCTCAGTGTGTCTTGTACTGACTCCTATACCCTGAAAACTCCTAGATTTGAATATATTATATAAATATCTAATATTGGAAAAAATATACATACTTTAAAACATTTTTTTTTTTACACTTTTGGTAAGGCTGGTTTTGCCCAGAGTAGAAGTAGGGGCATATGTTGTTAAATTTTCAATGACTTATTAAAAATACTGACTTCTTCCAGAAATGTTTTGAGGTCATTCTGTTGTCATCTGTAACTATGAATTTGACTAGTCTGAGACCGTTCATCTGGTTAGGGGCATTTTGATGCTCAGACTGGTGGTGAGTTTCATTCTACATCTGCATCTTCCCTGGTCCACGACCTCCCATCCCTGCCTCCCATTGCTGCCTCATTCAGGGCTTACCTGGGAAAGCCAGTTTTGCGTATCAGCACAGCCACGGGTCTTGACCCGGGACTGTAGATGGGAACTTCTTAGTGACACACACCAGAGTGTCATCCCACTAACAAGTTCCATCCAGTGACCCTAGACAGGGAGTTTGGGATATTGACCTGCCCAGAGACAGCAGACTTTTTTGGGTGGAGCTATTTACTGTGAAGTTTCCCATCATCTCATTGCCCTCTTTAGGCCTGTTTCCCCCCTATTAGCAAAGGAAAGAAATCTCCATCTGGGGCACGGGTCACAGGTTTCACAGATTTAGACAACCTTAATTGGCTGACCATGAGAAGTTGTCATTTTAATGACTGAACAGTGATGGGTAGCTAATCTGAATTTCTTTCCCATTTCTTTGCCTTCCATTGTATTCATTTGTCAAATGTTTGAGTACCTTCTGTGTGTTGGGCACTGTGCTAACACTGGGGAAATCAGCCATTAACCGGTCACCCTCTAGGAGCCTTTAGAGCAGCGAAGAGGCTGGCAAGAGACAGCACTGAGAATAGAGAAAGCTCTGACTTCCCTTTTGGGTGGGTACTGTGTCCGTGCTTTATTTCTTCTCTACTTACAGTTTTGTGTTGTATCTCATGGACTTCTACTCCATACAGGAAGTCGTGCCAAAGTAGGTTTAGAAATCTAATTAGTGGACACTGAAATTTGAAGATAAGGAAGCCCAGAAATGAACTGATTTAAGACCTCGCTCTTCCGTGGTTTCATTAAGACTTGAGACTCTACTCACTTTCTTTTTCAGGATATGTCTGGCTAGAACTACTTTTCATTCACTCATGTTGCAAACAGATGAATGTTGGCTACTACAAGTAAAGGTTTTTGGTTTTTTTGTTTTTGTTTTTGCTTTATATTTTGAATCTTGTTTGTCTGATTATTCTAGGCTGGAAGCCAGGACACCCTAAACTCCATAGCCCTGAAGTTTAACATCACTCCCAATAAATTAGTGGAACTGAATAAACTTTTCACACATACTATTGTTCCAGGCCAGGTAATTCTTTTCTTCTTGGATATTACTTTTTAGGAATTTTGCATTTATCGTTAATGCCATTTTTAATGCTTTGCTGTTAGTGTCACAGGATTCACATTGGTGATAATGTGCATTGGTCCCATCTTTTCCTTGGATCAAGAACTCTAAAAGCATTCTGGAACTGAGGAACTGTGTTCCTCATTTTGCCTTTGCAAATGATTAACACAGTTTACTTAATCATTAGTGTATGTTGTGGATGTTCCCTATGGCAGCAAAAGAAGTTAAATTTGACTTTTTCTTCTGTAGAATGTAACTCAAATATTCCTAGAATGTTTAATTTAGAAGTGCAAGTTTCAGTTTATTCTACTCCTGGGATACATAATGACCTTCATTTGATTTTAAATTGGGCAGAATTTTGGGGTACCAGGGTAGCTCTGTCAACTAAGCATCCAACTCTTGATCTCAGCTCAGGTCTTGATTTCAGGGGTCATGAGTTCAAGCCTTGCGATGGGCTTCACATGGAACATGGAACCTACTTAAAATAACTAACTAAATCATAAGATAGAATTTTGTCATTTTTTTTTATTTGATACCCGAAAAAAAATGGTCAATCAGCCCAAAGCAGAGAAATTCAGTAGGACTATCAAGTAAAAGCTACACGATTTTTTTCTCCGGGTTTTTAATGCTTTATTTATTAAACCAAATGAAATTGACTAATTGTGTAATTTTGCCACTGTCAGTTAAACCAGCAAATTCTTTTAGTACCTTCCCCATATTTAATGATATTCTTGTATTTCTACTTTAAAAACTACATTTAGTCGATTAATATAAGTGACCTAGTCTTTGGCAGGTCCTAACTGAGGCCAACTTTCCCCTCCCATCCATAGAACTGTCTGCCTGCCATGAGCACCTGCTGGTTTCGTTGCTGACTTACTTGAGCATCTTTCTGCCCCTCTACATGATAGTGACATTTGATTTCTTTCAGAATAGATACTGCTACTTTTAAGTACAAGGGCCCCATATGAAGCCAGTGGGACCTAAGTTGGCCCGTTTGTATACGGTGCCTTTACTATTTAGTATTTGGTATTTACTCTTTAGTACTTTTGGTGCTTTCATATTTAGTATTTAAAAGAGAAATTAGCATACTGCCAATACCGGGTAACTGAGGGGAAATATGCATTTAAAACTCTTCAAAAATTAATGAAAATTTATCTCTAGGAAAATTAATAGTAGATTTGTCCTTCTTGGGGTTTCTTATAATCTGGAGTGCTACTACATATCACTGACCTATAGTAGAGAACCTAGGTGTATATTTACTAATTCAAGGCTAAAGACTATAGTCAGTAGAATGCAGAAACAAAATTTAAAGTGATTCCTTATTTTTTTAACTATGTCCATAAGCATAGCCAACTGGAAGTAAAAGGACTGTTTTAATATGCAGATTGTAACGGCAAAAATACCCAAAATAGGAGCCCTAAAGCTTTATTTCTGACTGGCCTTCTGAGAGCTGTTTGAGATGGGCAAGTCCCTTCCTTTTTGGGACTTCAGTTTTCTAATCCCTGAAATGGGGGGCACAATATCTCTGATGTGTTTTCTATGATAGCCTTTGCTATGCTGTCTAGCCCCTCATATAACTATACAGCTACATGCTGTTGGCTGTCCCAGGACCCAGCTGTAATGAGGATTTTGCTAACGAAGGTAAGATATCAAGAAGAGTGAAATTGAGGGGATTTCAAAAGCTATAGATAATTTTTTGTCTTAGTGCCCAAAAGGGTAGGTTTTCCTTTCATCTCAGTAGGTCTCATAACTCAAAGCTGGTTTTATCTGCTCTGATTCCAAAAAAGTTGAGACTCACCCTTCTAGAGATCAATTGATGGTCACCATGAGGTAGCAAAGGAAACTGGTCGGGCTGGGTAAGTGCATGTAAGAGGTGATTTTCAAAGGCATCTGTAACTTACTGAACTAAAATCTTACTGTTGACCTTTTGTTGTTTAAAAGACCAAAACCAATAGCAAACAAACCTTAAATAACTGAGGCATAAAAATTTTTTTAGAAGGTCCTGAGTTTGGCTGTTAGTTTGGATACTTACATCAAATTTTAGGAAAAAGAATGTCCTTTTTCAAGTAGTTTATCTTGAACACACTCAGAAGTTCCCTTGCAGAGACATGGTTTAAGTTGTTTTTATTTTCACTGGGTGGCTTGGCTGCACACACTTAGAAAAATTTCTAAGCTAAAATGTTGACAGGATTGTTTTATAGTAAAGAACGTGATGACCTCATATCCCCCATTTGCCTGTGTGTTGGAGCAGACCTAGCATTATTTTCTGAAGTCAGTAGGCAACCTTTACCCCTGCCAGAGTTCCAGGCTCATTTCCATGTGAGGTAGCAGGTGTTTCTACTGAGCTTCCCAACATCCAGTGGTCACCTCTATTTGCACTGCAACAAACTGTGTAAACACAGGAACTCTCTCTTTGGACATTGAGAACAGGCCGGACAGTAGACTCTTAACCTGTGTTGCCTAACACTTGTCAAGAGCTCAGATACAAAAAAATATTCATGGAGAATTGCTTGGAAGAAATGTCATCTCTCCATTTCTCTGGTCTAGATATGTAAGGTAAGTAGAAGAGCTGTCTACCAAAACCGTGTAATTATAGGCCTCTGTGAGTTGCTCTTATGGAACTCTACACTTTGGCATTTGCCACTGATGCACATTGAAGACGTTGTAAAGAACAGTTCTCCAAAACTGGTTATTGTATTAACTATCACTGTGTCATCAAAGACAAGTAGTTCAGCCTGGGACACTCTTTATGAGACGTAATGAGAAAATACTCAAGAGAAACTGGTTTTTATCTTATGGTAGTTGAATTCTGCTGACTAATGATGTCCATCCCTTTGCATTGATTATTTGGAAACTGAGAACCTGTTTGATTGGTTATTTGGAAACTGAGAACCTGTTTGATTGATTATTTGGAAACTGAGAACTCACCCCTCAATGAGCAGTAATCTTAGAGCACATAGTTTCAGTAGTAATTAGTCTTCATCTTATTTCTTCCTCATGTTGGTTTCCCTATCTTTATCATAAAGTGTCTTTTGTTGTTGCCTCACATTTTTTCTAGATTGAAGAGAGATTTGAATAACTAAAGGTAGGGCAGAGACAAGATGGGAAAGAGTGAATAACAAACACTATTGAGCAGTTGTTACATGATTAGTGCTAATTATGTTTTGTAACAGAAGTCATTTTAATACCGTATATGATATATGCCAGAATGTCACATGCCTCGTTTTTTAAGTGTGCTGAATGACAAGATCATAATGACATTTCAGGAACAAGTACATTTTGCAGAAGGAGGCTAATTTGTACAATTTGGGAGATTTTAATACTTGTTTTTTGATAAGCTGACAGCGATAGAAGAGAAAGTATTGAGATTATTGATAATTACCTTGTACGACTTATTATACAGTGGTCTTACTATGTTAGCACTCAGGGCCTGCTTAGAATTAGCAAGCATGGATTTGTTCCATTTCTTCCTGATGCAGGTGTTACGTTTAGAAGCATGCATGCTACTCTGTCTCTCTTCCCTGGTACTATTAGTACCCTTCCCTGGAAGCTTCTTTCCTCCCTATTTAAATCTCCCATACTGCTCAAAGTTTCACTTGGGCCCACTTGCTGTCTACAACCTGCCCAGGGTGCTCACCCACCTTGTTCTCCTCTTCTCTGAGCTCCTGTAGTGTCTGTAGGTATGTCCCATACCTTTTGCACTACACACATTCCTATTGTGGAGCATTGTTTCCTAGTCTAGAAGTCCCCAAGGTACCTAGGCATTTTGCAAAGGCCAGCCAGGTCTTAGCCTTGTACTTAGCATGATACTGTGCAGAGAGCAACAGTCTAAACACTGCCTAGTGTGTGCCTGCCTGATTCTTCATCCTCAGCTTTTCTTTCCCACTTGCAGGTCCTTTTTGTGCCAGATGCCAACTTCCCTTCCAGTACCTTAAGGTTATCATCATCCAGTCCTGGTGCTACTGTCTCTCCTTCATCATCAGATGCAGAATATGATAAGCTGCCTGTATGTATGTCATTTGTGAGCTGACATATTTATCAAACATATTTTTTGAGTTTTAGAATTTTACATGTTGTTTTTCACAGGTTTTCATCTGAAATGCCCCCAGAGGGTGGGGATAAGAATTTGTCGTTAGTTGAGAGAATGCATCCCATCAGAAAGAAACCTGTTCACATTTAAGGTCTCAGAGGCAAAAATGCACACGTTTATTAAAAGTATGAAGTTAAACTCTCACTGAGACTGATCGTTTGTTTGTGTGGCTTTTATTCCCTTCTCTAGAGAACTTGAGCCCTGAGTCAAATATGAGTTCCTTCATTTAGGTTATTTTCTAAAAACATTCGATGAGCTGTTTTTACGGTTTCATACATATGCTCGTGTTGTTGTTTAAACCTTAATGCGATTTGGATACTTACTGTATTTGTGATAATTTCTGAAGGACAAAGAATATTGGCCTCTTTTTCATGTTCATGTTAAATAGAAACAAGTTCTGTACAGGAAACTTGTGTGGCTTGATTTATATGAATAATCTGTTTAAACAGTGCTTCCTTTTGATTTTGGGGATTTTTGCTTTCTTCAAGGATGCTGACTTAGCAAGAAAGGCCTTAAAACCCATTGAAAGAGTCTTATCATCCACTTCTGAAGAAGATGAGCCAGGCGTGGTAAAATTTCTCAAAATGAATTGCCGATACTTCACTGATGGAAAGGTATATGGCAGTGTAATTTGTTTCCTTCTCTTGAACTCCATGGAAAAATAAAGTAGGTTCCAGATTACTCAAGACATTAAAATATCTTTCCCAGAGTTTCATCATAAGATTTCATAAGTGTCCATTTGTTTTCGCCTGTTGGATGCCTGGCGTTTTACTTATTATATGATTCCTTGTGACCTTGGATTTATCATTTCCTCTTTCAGTTCTTGGCCCATCCATTGCTAGGGAGCCAGGATAATACACACTTGATAGCAAAGACTGGAGTTGGACTCGGTGAATTTAAAATCCAGTTCTGCTACCCACTAGCTCTGAGACCACAAGCATGGTATTAGAGTTGCCTTAAGCTTCCATTTTCCTCATCTGTAAAATAGGATCGTAATAAAATTTAATCTTGGGGGGTGGTGGTAATTAAAAGGGATGGTCCCTGTGAAGATCTTAGCACCTAACTTGGAAAATGTGAAATTCTCAACCCATTTGCTGCTGGAGATGCTGGTATTAAAAATGTCTGTGATGTGTGGTTTTTTTGATTGTTGGTGTGTTTTAGAAAGCAAATCCAACTTCTAGTGAGCTTCTGAAGAAAGGGTCGTGTTGATACAAAGTGAATTCCTATGTTCATAGTAGAGACTTCGTGCCAAAAGTTCCAAGTGATCAGAAAATACATTGTTAATATGCATTTATAGCTTTTGCAACCAAGAATAAATGATGCTTGAATTCACTTGGGCTCCTGGGTGGTTCTGTGGGTTAAGCCTTGCCTTGGGCTCAGATCATGATCTCACAGTCCTGGGATCGAGCCCCACATCGGGCTCTCTGCTCAGTGGGGAGCCTGCTTTCCTCTCTCTCTGCCTGCCTCTCTGCCTACTTGTGATCTCTTTCTCTCTGTCCAATAAATAAATAAAAACTTAAAAAATATATATTATGAAATGCGGAATTCTTCACAAAGCTGATTCAGTACTCATTAAGAGTATGAAGATAAATGGTCTCCCTATAGGACATCCTGTGTATCCTGCTGCCTCTGAGATAATCTCCCTGGGACCATCTGTAGAAGAGTAAACTGACCAAGCTTCAGACAGAAGTTCCCACTGAATTACTGGGTTTGGCCATTAACATCCACAGTTTAGTTGTGTTTATCTCTGACTGCAAAAATTTCATATTCCAATTTGTGTCAAATTTTGCTAAAAGTGGCCTTTCTAAACATTTTAGAGAAAACTATGAGGACTTTCATTTGGCACCACGGCTCTGAGACAGATGCTTCCTGAGCCCAGTACCATGCACTTGTTGGACGCATGGGGAATGTGTGCTGAGTGAATTCTCAAGTGGGAAAGCACTTGGGACAGCCCCTCCTATTCTACAGGGAACCGTGGCGTGTGAGGCATTACAGCCAAGGTTCCACCACGGTTGTGCTATGGCCAGGCTGTGCCAGAACTAGGCTCAGTTGATGACAACAGGGAGGCAGCTCTGTTTTCTCAGCCTCCCCACACAGTACCCAAGGTCGAATTCCTGCAACCTGTTGTCCTAGCCCTCTGAAAGGGGACACAGCTATCACATAAGATAACCATGCTTCCCCAGAGTCAACCGAAAGGCAACAGGAGTTCATTAAAGCGGTTGTGGTGGTTGCATTTCTGCCAGTAATGATTCTGTCCTGTCCCTTTCTCCTGCAGGGGGTGGTCGGAGGCGTCATGATTGTTACTCCTAACAACATCATGTTTGACCCTCACAAGTCTGATCCCCTGGTCATTGAGAATGGTTGCGAGGAGTATGGCCTCATTTGCCCCATGGAAGAGGTGGTTTCCATTGCTCTCTACAATGACATTTCCCACATGAAGATCAAAGACGCCCTGCCATCGTAAGAAAGATTTCTTTGTTTACCAAACAAGCAAACAAACCTCAGGTGTTTGGAGAATTACATGCAAGTAAAAACTGAGGGCACTGGCAGGAGTGAGAGATTGTGTAGAGGGTGAATCTGAGGGTGGAGGATGGGTGCAGTAAATTTTAAAAAAAATAGACAAATGAGAGGAAATGGAGATAAAGGGAAAGGTTGAACATACACAAATGAAAGGAGAAAAACAAAAATGCCAGTGCATTAAAATGGCATTTCTTTTTGTTTTTTTTCTGAGAAGCAATGCATATTTTTTATGAATTAGGAGAGAAGAAATGAAGTTTCTCTGAAAAAGTGTTAGGTTACCAATCAGAGAATAGTGTTTTCCTCTCCATTTAATTGTCAAGCAGAGTTAAGTTCTTCTCATTCAAATTCTAGGATAGGCAGTCTTCCCACCTCACGTTTTCCCTTAATCCTGCACCGAGCGAGCTTGGAGTGGACAGCGTGGAGGCCACTGCCTCTGTAGCAAGACCACCCTCTGTAGTGTGAAGAGGGAGGAATACTGATCTGTTTGTCTCTGAAAAGTAGGTGAATATTACCTTGGGCTTGATTATTTTGCCTTTTTTTGATTAAAAAAGGAGAGAGAGAGAGAAGGAAGCTCCCCATGAAAAAAGAGAAAGAGGGTTAAGAAAGCTCAGGGAATCGATTCATTTAGAGGGATGGTTGGATTCTTGCTGTCACTTTGTTAGCGTTTCTATTTCTCTGTGTCCACTAGAAGTAAAAATCTTTAGAAACCCTCAGTGGTAGGAAGGTTGAGAGAAAGCAGTGGGTCCTAATTGTGCAGGGTAAGCTAGCCGCTGGGACTTAGGAAAAGAAGGGAAGCTAGTTAGAGAACTAACCCAGACACAAAGTCCTTAGGGGTTTATACCAGCAGGAATCCCTGGACTTTCACAGTCCTTGGTGCCTGAGCCCCTCTCGGCCCTTACCCGACTCCAGGCCACTGAAGCTAGCACAGAGCACAAGCACTGAAGTAGCTTCTGAATTCTGCCAGAAGTATCCAAGAGAGAGCGTAGGAGGTGGTGTGGCAGGCCAGGCAGTTCTGCCTGAAGACTAAGTCTGGAGCCACACTGCCTGGGTGGCCCTGGCTCTGCCACTCATGGTCCATGACCTGCCTGAGTTTCTCAGTCCCAAGCCTCACTTTTCTCATCTGTTAAGTGGAATGAATAATATTCTTCAGCTTATAGGGCTGTTTTAAGAACTAAATGTCTTGATATACCCAGATTCTTAGAAAATAGCGTGATACCTACCAAGTATAAGCTGTTATTATGTGAACCTTTCATTCATCTCGGAAACCCTGTTCGTCGTTCTGGGATTCTTGTTGTCCGTGCAGTTGAGGCTTCTACTTCATCTTAGTGCATGGCTCTTGGGCGGCAAGGATATGAAGAGGAGTGACTCATGGCCTCTGCCCTTGAGCCTGCAGTCTACTGGGCACAAGAGACAGCTGGGGAGAAGTGATAATTGTGTCGTGTACACAGAAGGGCACACAGTGTCCCATGCGGACCTCTGTGAGGGAGCGGCCAGCTGCCTTGAGTCTCAGTCAGCAGAGAAGAGGACGTGAAGGGATTGGTTCTGGAACTAAGGAATGAACATTAGGTTCTCTGCGACAAGAGGAAAGAAGATGCGAATGAAGAAAGATATAGTTCGGTTTAGAAGTGGATGGCCAGGCAAGAGGGTATTTCTTGCCTAGTGGTGGCTTCTAATGGAGGCATAACTCTGGCACATCCTTGGCTCAGGACGTTAAGGATTCTTTTTAATAATAAAAAAGGAAGGATAATAAAAATAAAATAATAAAATTATAATAAATAAAAATAAATAATAGATAAATAAATTAAATTAAATTAAATTAAAAATAAATAAATAATAAAAAAGGAATAATAAAAAACTACAACTTTACAGAAAGATTTCCCTCATTGTGAGACTGCGTTTAACGACCTGGGGCACAGGGTTAATGCTGTAGCTGGAGGGAGAGAGAAGAGTTAAGAATTGGCTCATACTGTGTTCAGTTTATTTCCGAATGGTGCAGATTCCTGCCTTGGATGCATGTGTGTGAAGAAGATTTTTCAGTCTAGAGAACAGTTTGTGCACCAATGGGCAAAATAGAATGTGCGAGTGGGATCGGTGTGATATAAAATTAGTAGTGACTTTAGCACTCCAACAATTCTTTAAAAGTTAAAAATAGGTTCACATTTCATTATTGCTAGAAGTTGTCTGGTAAAACAAGTACAAATGATCTGACTGCAATATGCAAATCATTTTAAGTGTGTGTGTGTGTGTGTGTGTGTGTGTGTAAGATCTCCTCATCCTCCCCTTCACGCTTTGTATTTTGTGTGTGGGCTATTTCATAAGTCCAGCTGCCACAGACAGATAATAGGAAGGGAACAACTGGAGGGATTACTGATCACCCTTGGGTGTCTGGCTGAGTCTAGAAAACATTAACAGTCATGCCAGTTGACTCCACTGTGTACTTTGCCCCAACAGTGCTTTGCAGCTGTAGCGCCAAAAAACAGGTAAATTAATTCCCACATGGACTAGGTAGATGAGGAAGAAGGGAGGGGTGGACAGGGTAATATAGGAGGCTGAGCAGAGTGCAGTCCCATCTGTTCATGGGAGCCAACTGGGCAGAGAAGGAAGAGATGAGATGGGGTCTTGGATGTTCATGGAAGAAAGTTTGGCTTATTAACCAAGCATGTGAAGAGCCGAGTTTCTATGCCACATTAAATGTGGGGTCCTGAAATGGAAATTAGGACACATGACACTAGTTTATTTGACTCTGGGATTGGAGCATCTTTCATGTCTCCCGGGATGCTAGTGTTGGGTAGGACATTCTTGGGCATGCAGGTTCCTGCAAAGCAGAGACACTGTCAGGATCATCGTTTAGCATATGGCATGTAAGGGCTCGACAGATGCTTATTGAATTGAAATGAATTATGAACTAAAGAAGGTTTTCAAGCATCTGTCAGAGCCTAGCTATTACATAGGCTTTTATTTGCTATTGGAAAAAGCATGGATGTTCCATGCATGTGATTTATAAAATAAGTCTGGGGGGATAGTCTTATAACTTGAGGACTTCCTGGTACTTTGTGGCTTTCTTGCCCTAGTTTTTGGACAGCCAGAGTAATAAAGTAGTACCTGCATGTGATCTAGCCTTTTTAGAAAACAAAATTATTTCTGAAATCTAAAAATGTTCTTTTTAAAAAGGGTCTTTATATATCTGTGTTTAAACCCAATATCAGTACTAAGGTAAGTGAAAATACAGGTTATGCAAAATCGTGCCAGTCAAGGCTCAAAGATTATATTTCCTGAGCATTTGTTTTAAACTTTGGAAAACAAGTCTAGTCAATATGCTTGTGTCATTCAGATCTGGGTAGAAAAGCATCTGTTGTTAAGGGACAGTATGTTTCAGCTGATAAACCGGTGCCCATTGTCATAAAGTAAAATGGTGTTGTTATGAGTCAAGAAATTAAGAATTTTAACCTAAGTATTGTAAGAGCTTACTTGGTTTTCTTTTCTATAAATTTTAAAGTGTAAAATGGAGCAAGTGCTGTATAGTCACTATACAGAGGACAAAGATTCTTGCATCTCCCTCAGGAGTAGAAGGAATCTGTTATTGGAAACATCAGGTCCATGTGCTGAAACTCAAAGTTAGGGTTCAGGGCTAGTAATTTATAAAACAGTTAAATGAGTAGCTACTCAGTCAATGAGCCATTCAGAACTAATGTAGTTGGTTTATATCCTATTTTATAAAAAGGAACAGCTTTGAATACTTAAGGAATTTAGGTCATAGTACTAAAACATTTCCTTGGTCCTTTCCTTCATGAATATCAGAAACATTGTTTCATCATTAAAAATCTGGTAGGTGATATCTCCATGTTCATAAATGACTTCAAAAACCATTCCTGTCCTTCTAGTAGGATATACAGCTCTCATGGTTCTTTGTTTTACCACTTCATGTGATTTATTTATGTTTCATTTTTGAAGTTAATTTCTTGATTTCATTTCCTTATTCTGAAATCATTTCAACATAAATTTAAGTTGTGGTATGTTTGTGTTTTAGTTTTTGGTTGGGTTTTGTTTTAATTTTTACCTTTCCTCCATTTTGTTTTTGGTTTTGTTTTTAACATTCCATGTGCATCCACCATTTTTCCCCCGACAGTGACCTACCTCAGGATCTTTGTCCTCTGTACAGGCCTGGAGAATGGGAAGACCTGGCTTCAGAAAAAGACATCAACCCCTTCAGTAAGTTCAAGTCTCTCAACAAGGAAAAACGGCAGCAGAATGGGGAGAGAAGCATCACTTCAGATTCCAAATCAGTAAGACCTTTGGAGAAGTCAACAGAATACACATACATGAAGCCCTCAGATAGCTCTCTGTCAGGAAAGTTAAAGACACTGGAATCTTCTACAGAGGCAACCAGTGGATCTACCACAGTGACTAAGGTTAGCAAGGAGCTTTCTGACACTCGTGCTGCATTTGAATCTATAGCCAAAGAAAATTCCCTTTTAGGGGAAGATGATGACTTTGTTGACTTGGAAGAACTTTCTTCTCAACCCGATAGTGGAATGGACAAAAGAGACACCTCAAAGGAGTGCCTTTCTCTTGACCCAACAGAGCTAAGGAAGGCTAAGTCCCACATCATCGGTTCTACTACAGAAATGCAGGTGCAGTCAGCCCTGAACTTTTCAGGAGCAGATAATGATGCCGAACTGAAGGGGGCCCTAGATTTAGAAACCCGTGAGAAGCAAGATATAATGCCAGAGGTGGACAAGCAGTCTGGTTCCCCGGAAAACCAGGTGGAAGACACACTGAACATACATGAAGATCTTGATAAAGTTAAACTCATTGAATATTACCTTAATAAGAACAAAGAAGGGTCACAGTTAACTGAAAACTTGCAGAAGGCAGAATTAAGTGATGCTAAAAAGACCGAGCTAGTGGGAATAGATATCACCCTTAGTAGTTCTCTTCCCCAGGTGGGTGGTCCCCCACCTGAGGGCAGTAAGGAGCCAGATAAAACCTGGGTGAAAGACAGAGTGCCCCTTCCATTGCAACTGGCATCTTCTACAGAAGAAAATGTGAATAAAGGGTCTTTAGACACCTCTTCAGAATCTACTCTGGAAAACAGCTGCCGAGGCACACAAATGGACAATAAGTCCGAAATTCAGCTGTGGCTCTTAAAGAGAATTCAGGTACCCATTGAAGGTAAGTCACTTCTCTTTAGTATCTTTATATCCTGCTCTATAGTTGGCTTTCTGAAACTTGTGAATACAAGCGAAATCAGGACAATTGTTTGAGAATATTGTTCTCTCAATAGACCGTGTCTTTACTGATAACATTATTTGGGGAAAAACTTAGCATTATATAGTATCTATTTTGGAACTTGAACTGTGACCTAGATTTCTAGGTCAAAAGTAGTTTGTTTTTTAATTCCAAGGAACTTTCCTTTTCACCTTGAACTTTTAAATCTAAAGGGGTTTTAAATGTTTTGGAAGATAATTCAGTGCTAAGCCAGATTGCCTTATGGTATAAGTGGGTCCTCAGTGTCATTCACTGAGAGGTATCCTTGTGAAGGATAAAACATTGTGTGGGTTTTTATGCTTATTCCCAGCATGTTGCATCTTACGTGATGCAGAACCAATCGAAACTGCAAACCTTGTCCTTTTTGTGCTAAAGAAGGTCTGGAAAATGTGATTAGTTCTAATATTGTGGTGTTTCTGTCATGTATTTTGATTTTTTGTCACTAAGAGGGGATTGGGAACTGTTCTTTACAAGTTGAAAGGTTTTACTTTCACCGGTATTGTCAATATTGAGGAAGTTTGTTTTTTTTTTTCCCACGTGTGATTCAGATATGCTTCCTTCAAAAGAGGAGAAAAGCAAGACCCCACCCATGTTTCTGTGCATTAAAGTAGGAAAGCCGATGAGAAAATCCTTTGCCACTCAGAGCGCAGCCATGGTCCAGCAGTATGGCAAACGAAGAAAGCAGCCAGAGTACTGGTTTGCCGTTCCTCGGGAGAGGTAATTAGGGGCTGAAATGGAAAATGTTGGGCTACTAGATTCTAACTGCACCTTGATTTTTTTATTTTATTTTAGCTCTTTAAATAGTTAATCTTATTTTTGAATAAGACATTTCTCTTAATTGTATCTTTTAGAATTTCTAGGAGGACTTTTTGAGTCGTTTTTTGCTAATGAGTGGCTTCAGTTTAGCAAAATTATGATTTTGAGGTGATCTGTGCTGAAACCCTTTTATGACTTTCTTCACAGTTGAATTTTAAATGAAGGAAGATTTAGATATTCTCAAGTGCTGGTAATTGGAAGTGCAATTCTGTCGAGAATAAAAGACTACTGTGGAACAGATCGAAACCTCTCTAAGGGCAGGAGAGAGGCATGGGTGTAATTCTGGAAGTGCTTATTATTCTAGGGAACTAACCATTGCTTTGGCCTTGAGGAGGGAGTTTCAGTGACTCAGCAGCTGAGATGACGTGGGATCACCTGGGTGGGTTTAAGGGACAGTACCCCCTAGAGAGATTTGTATATTTAAAACTGCCAAAGAAGAAGTGTTACTGGTTATATAAGTCTAGGATGGCGGGCCCAATGGTACAGAATTTTTTTAGTGGTACATCATTAGGGACATCTTTATAATAGAAAATAGTTAAGAGATATTATTTTTGGGAAAAATTAAGTGTTTTCCTTTTGTATGTGTGGTGGAATAAAAATGTCTTTACAAAGGTCTTGCAGTTAGTTTTCAAAATTGTAAAACTCACATATCTTTCCTCTTTCTACCTAGTTGTTAACATTTTCATCTGGGCAGACCTCTTGGCTAACACACCTGCCAAGAATGAATATACTCAGCAAACTTCCTTAGGCATGAACTGTTAATAAAACAAAATTAAATTCCAAGCAAGGGCACACCTTCTGGTTGATTAGTATCCAGAATAATTCTCATCAAGGGAGTTGCCCTGTTTTAATAAATTATAGTTTAACCTGAAAAAATAGTTAATAGGATTTTAATTAATGAATTTGCCCGTATCTGTTCCCTGTCTTAGATACAAAGCTGTGTTAACATGGACATTCAACATAAACTTTTGTGTTTATGTCTTATACTGTCCTACCCATGCCTGCAACTGCCATGGTGTTTCATGGAAACTTTCAGGATTTTGGGGAGATTAAGAGGAAAATGAGTGTCTTTTATTATTTAAAAATGTTTAATGGAAGTAATGTTAAGTTTCTGAAGACCTGGTAAAATGAGAGTTCTAAAATCAAATATCACACTCAACAGTTCCTTAGAGATTTGGGCCTACTCCTGATTTTTTAGATGAGGAAAACAAAGCACTGAAACTTTCATTCATGTTGCTGGTGAGGTGGACTTACAGAGTCAACCAGAAGAATCACCTGTTATATGTATCACTTTTTCTTTGGGCACATGTATTAATTATAATATAAGGAAATTGTGTTTTTTTTCTCTATTTTATTATCTTTAATGAAACTGTGCACACCAAGGACTTTTCTAGAATAAGTATAGCAGGGGCACCTGGGTGGCTCAGA
Source organism: Mellivora capensis (assembly GCA_004024625.1). Lineage (NCBI taxonomy): Eukaryota > Metazoa > Chordata > Mammalia > Carnivora > Mustelidae > Mellivora > Mellivora capensis. Next base: position 83,758 of record PISX010004923.1, on the reverse strand, counting down.
GGGTTAAAGCTTCTGCCTTCGGCTCAGGTCATGATCCCAGGGTCCTGGGATTGAGTCCCACATCGGGCTCCTTGCTCGGCAGGGAGCCTGCTTCTCCCTCTGCCTCTGCCTGCCACTCTGTTTGCCTGTTCTCATTCTCTCTCTCTCCCTCTCTCTCTGACAAATAAATAAATTTTTTTAAAAAATTAAAAAAAAAAGAATAAGTATAGCAATCCCACACATGTAGTTATTATATTACTGTCATTTTTTAACCCAGAAGAAATCTGTAATGTTGAAATACTTCTCTTTGATCTCTTATACAGGTGGTTTTTGTGGGCTTTTAATCTTAATTTTTATTTATTTATTTATTTATTTTTGAGAGAGGTGGGTAGGGGCAGAGGGAAAAGGAGAGGAGCTCAAGCAGGCTCCACGCTAGGCATGAGCCCAAGGTGGGGCTCTATCTCAGGACCCTGAGATCATGACCTGAGCCAAAATCAGAAGTCCCACACTCAGGGGCATCTGGGTGGCTCAGTCGGTTGAGTGGGCTACCTTCGGCTCAGATCATGGTCCCAGGGTCTTGGGATTGAGCTCCGAATTGGGCTCCCTACTCAGCCAGGAGTCTGCTTCTCCTTTTCCCTCTGCCTGCCGTTCTGCCTACTTATACTCTCTGTCAAATAAATAAATAAAATCTTTAAAAAAAAAAAAAAGAAAGAAAGAAAGAAGTCCCAAACTCAATTGACTGAGCCACTCCGGCACCCCTTGTGGCCTTTTTCAAGTAAGTCACTTCTTGAATTCCATTATATTATATTTTATAGTTTCTATGACTTTTGTTTTGGCTAACCTGATGGACATAGTTTTCTTTCTTAAAGTAATCATGCATTAACCAAGAATTTTCTGGGAGGCATTATATCTCACTGTGTTACTGATGGATTTCTTTGTAGAGATGTTAGGAAATTTTTAAAGATTTATTTATTTATTTATTTGACAGAGAAAGAGGGAGAGAGCACAGCAGGGGGAACAGCAGGCAGAAGGAAAGGGAGAAGCAGACTCCCCGCTGACCAAGGAGCCTGATGTGTGGCTCGATCCCAGGACCTGGAATTAGGACTTGGCATCATGACCTGAGCCAAAGGCAGCCACTTAATGACTGAACCCCCTAGGCACCCGGAAATTTTTGTTTTAATTGCTCTACTATATGTTTCCCTGTCCACCTACCCTACAGGAAGCCACATTTTATTTTAAGACTGGGAAAGACTATAGAGCAGCTCTATATTTAATTCCCACCTAGAACTCCAAATACGGAGTGAGAAATAAGAAAAGGTTGTTTTTATTTCCAGTTTATGAAAATCTTTTGGACTTGAGGCTCAACCAAGCCCTTGAGGAGCTAAGACGTGGCATGCAATGCTTTCCTTACTTTGATGACCATTTCTCGATTCCCTTGCTATATCAAATGGAGCATTTCTACTTGCTTTTCTGTTACTGGGTCCCTGCATCCATTAGAGTTTCAGGAGCCGAGTGAAGTCCCCCTGGTAGTGGCTCCCTTTCAAGGTTAAAGTGTCCTCTCAAAGACCTTCCAGATGTGGCGCCGTATTCTCACTGGAGGTCTCTCTCATTCCTCCAGTGTATCGAAGCTTCTCGTCATAGTCGCTCTTTAACATCTTTGTTGGGGTTTTCCCCCCTGCAATCCTTGTTACTCAATTCTAGATACAAAACTCCCTAACTACATAGTAACAGTTTTAAATTATCAGAAGATCTGGCCACTGTGGATCCGGCAAAGCTGGTGGTTGGTTACCCCTTGCACCCCCATACGCTGCTACTTGAGACATGTGCGCATTCACTGAGGACGAGGTGCCTGTCAGCTTGAAACCCTCCCTGCCTCCATTGCAGCTTGCAGATGCACACACTTCTCTTCAGTCAGCAGAGGACAGTAGTCTGCTGGGGAGATTTGCCTTGTCTGGAGCCTGGGACATCCAGCCTTTTCCTCCTCTTACTCTTGGTGCTAATTTAAACTTGAGAACGGTGGATGGTCTCACTATTATTCTATTAATATATTCTATTAATCATCTAGTATAGGATTTCTCAGCCTTGGCACTGTGGACATTTTGAGCTGTTTAATTCTTTGAGCGGATGTACTTTGCATTATGGGTTATTTGGCAGCATCTGTGACCTCTACCTCCCAGTTGTGACAACTGAGAGAGTCTCCAGATATCACCTGGGGGAGAAGTTGTCTGAGGGACAAAAGAATTTCACGCTGAGACTCACTGGTAAAGTATAAGACCATGAGACCGGGCCCATACACCATTCAGAAACTGATTATGAACCATAATAGCCAAATAATTTAGGCTACTTAAAACTTCATTATACTCAGTCACGTTCACTGTAATTTCCTGATCTGCCTATACTGTTTCCTTTACTCGACCCTAATTTTTACAGAGAATTTCATTAAAATTTTTTGAACTTAGTTATTAATCTATAGTATTATGTCTATAAAAACAAGACTGTTGCTCCTAAAGAAATAATTTATCTGGGGGCGCCTGGGTGGCTCTGTGGGTTAAGCCTTTGCTTTCGGCTCAGGTCATGATCCCCGGGTCCTGGGATCAAGTCCCACATTGGGCTCTCTGCTCCGCGGGGAGCCTGCTTCCTCCCTCTCTCTCTGCCTACTTGTGATCTCTGTCTGTCAAATAAATAAATAAAATCTTTAAAAATATATTAAAAAAAATAATTTATCTGGAAGGAAACCCAAAATTGATAGAATACAAATGAGAAGGTCTGTGGTGTTGACAGGCATGTATTTTTGCCCCTTGACTCTGCACAAGTCTGCGCTAGCAGCTGTCCTGGATATAAGAAGACAACCATCTCATGCCCTGCCCTGGAGGGCATGTGGAGTCTTGGGCTGCCCGGGTCTGGCCCCTGGAATAGTGAGTCACTGAATCAGGCAGTGATGAATGAGAATCCCTAGGAATAGTGTGCCTTAGAATGAGGCACTTTATCCATTTGAAACATAGTTTCTTAACTTGGAAAATGGGTCACTGTGGAGCATTAAGTAGTTAGATCATGTCTGAACACTTACTGAGTGCATAGGACCGGGCAGGTGTTGGGCTAGTTCTAGATAAATAAGGTTGGGAGTCTACCTTTAGAAGCTTGTGAAAAGCTCTTGAAATAGTTCCTAGTTCTTTTTAGAAACTTGAGAGGATTGTATTCCATAGATTTGGATCCTGTTCTATGTGAAAAATGCAATTGTCTTTTTTCTTAATACTAAGAGATTATTTCTTATTTTATTTTATTTTTTTATTTATTTACTTGACACAGAGAGAGAGACCACAAGCAGGCAGAGAGGCAGGCAGAGAGAGGAAGGGAAGCAGGCTCCCCGCTGAGCAGAGAGCCCGACGCAGGGCTCGATCCCAGAATCCCAGGATCATGACCTGAGCCGAAGGCAGAGGCTTTAACCCACTGAGCCACCCAGGCGCCCCTATTTCTTTTTTTAGAAAGAACCAATAATTCCTGTTCATATTGAAACAGATTTTTTTTTTAAGATTTCATTTATTATTTACTTGAGAGAGAGAGCATGAAAGAGGGGAGAGGGTCAGAAGGAGAAGCAGACTCCCCCACGTTGCTGGGAGCCTGATGCGGGACTCGGTCCTGGGACTCCAGGATCAGGACCTGAGCCAAAGGCAGTTGCTTAACCAAGTAAGCCACCCAGGCACCCTTGAAATATCTTTTTATCCCGAATTCCTTATGATCTCTACCTGTGAAATGTTTTAGAGTAATTGATTTCATATTATCCAGCTTTTAAAATAAGATGGAATTAAATGGCAGGAACTGTGTAGAATTTGCCAAGTCATGCATAAATGTTAAATCCAAACTGAATTAATTGGTTAGTGTGATTCGTGTAATAAGTAAGCTAATAAAAGAAAGGAAAGGGAGAGCCTGTGGGTGTTTTACAAATTTTTTACATTCGAAAATAATTATGCTACGATAATCTTAGCTACACTTGAACACACAGGTATATTGACGGGAGCAGAATTTATTTTGCCATCTGCTTTTTCCTGTACTTGATGTTATACATATTTTCTACATGAAATAGTATGTTATTATAGATATACAAACAACATAGCACCCTAATACATTCCCTGAATGATTTAATGATGCTCCTGCTTTGGATGTTAGGTGGTTCCAAATTTTTTGCCATTAAAAGCGGTATTACATTAAACATCTTTATAAAATCCTTAAGATAGTCTTACCAATTCATGGGGTATGTTTAGGGCACGTGGAAGTGTGTGACAATTGTATACCACCGGCATGAGAGTGCCCTTTTCTCCATGTGATGGGAAATCTAAGTCATATGATTCTTTATCAGTTTGGTAAGGAAGCAAATGCAGCTTTAAAATCGTTTTTGCTTTGTTTTGTTTTAACGATTTTATTTATTTATTTGACAGAGAACATAAGCAGGGGTTGCTGCAGGGGGAGAGGGAGAAGCAGTCTCCCCACTGAGCAGGGAGCCTGATGCGGGGCTCGATCCCAGGAGTCTGAGATCATGACAGTAGCCAAAGGCAGATGCTCAACCAGCTGAGCCACCCAGGCGCCACTTTAAAATCATTTTTGTTTTGGGCTCCCTGTTCAGCAGGACTTGGGCCCTTTGCTCAGCAGAGGAGTCTGCTTCTCCCTCTTCCTCTGCCCCCCCCAACCCCTGATCATGCTTGAGCTCTCCCTCTTATTTTCTCTCTCTCAAACGGGTGGATAAAATCTTCAAAAATAAATAAACACATTTTGTTTCAAAGCTAAGTACTTCGCATATGATATTTATTTATAAAACGTAAGATCAGTAGTGGCTTGAGGCTCGTTATTTAGTAATAAAAACTTATTTTACCTTGATGTACAAATATATATTTAATAATTATTCTAAAATACCATGTTCTCTAATAAGCTTCTCATTAAAATCAGCAAGCACTTTGATTTATATAAGATAGTTAGAGTTTGTGCCTGTCCACACTTAGAATAAACTCCTCAAGTACAAGTTAAGTTGATTCTATTTTAGAAAGCATGATATTTTGTTCTGTAATATCAAGAGTAACTGATGCATTTTATAAAAGTTGAGTTGTTTAATTATTTCAGAATTGTAATGAGTAACATATCCAGGAGCTCACAGGTAGCTGTCCTGTTAAAAGGTGCTACCCATTTTGTATGCACACTTCTCACATCCCATCTGTGGGCAGTAAGTACTACTGCCTGAGTTAGAGATTCGTCTGGTCAAGTTCTGCATGGTCGCCTAGCCGAAAGCATGGAAGCAAGAGCAAGACCCTATTTTTAGCAGCAGGGCCTTTTCTTTAGGTCCACATTTCCCTCAAAGATAGTCAATGGAAACCCATCCCATGGACAAGTAATAGGTGTTTTGTGGTTAAATATGGTCCATTGTCAGTGCTTATCTCTATCTAGAATAGATTTATGCTCATAGTTGTTATTCTCTTGATAGGTTTCTATAGGAATTTCTTAGTTTAATTTTCTGCTATTTTTCCTGATATTGGGATAATAGAATATATTTCATTTATTTTATCTCTACTTATATTTTAATTCTAGGAGATTACTTGGGTATTCATATATATAAAGATTTATATGTATTTAAAGACTTTATGGGTGTGTGTGTGTGTGTGTGTGTGTGTATTTAAAGACTTTTACATTGGGACGCCTGGGTGGCTCCGTTGGTTAAGCAGCTGCCTTCGGCTCAGGTCATGATCCCAGCGTCCTGGGATCGAGTCCCACATCGGGCTCCTTGCTCGGCAGGGAGCCTGCTTCTCCCTCTGCCTCTGCCTGCCACTCTGTTTGCCTGTTCTCGTTCTCTCTCTCTCCCTCTCTCTCTGACAAATAAATAAATTTTTTAAAAAAATACTTTTACATATATATAGACTACATTAGTCTGATTTCCATCAGTCTTAAAGTCTTTACTGTAGTACATAGAATTTGAGATTTATTTCCCTTTTTCACATTTCCAGAAGTAACAGCCACACATACAAAGACCATATATGTAACCTCTTGGTCATCAAAGCTATGCTGTATGGTTAGGAGTGACTGGTTGATGGCAGATCCTGGTCAGGATCTACCTTTTAACTATCTGTGTGTCTTCTTCTCATCTTTCAGAAGGGTTCACTCTTAGCTTTGGAATATTTAGAGTGAGGCTTGAAAGCTACCCATCCTGAGCTTTTCATGATGTGCCATCTGTCTGAAATTGTATTCATTTTTAAACCATGAGTCTAAGCTTCTTTGGAGCCTGATAGAATTCTGGTGCCTGAATCACAGCTTTATAAAGTACATCAGATTATTGTGGTTGAACACATACTTTTAAATGATGTTCCAGTAATACCTCCACCATCCGAAGCAGATTTGCCGCTCATAAGTCGAGGGGGGAATGCGAGCTCAACATTCAGTTTCCCCAGCTTGGAGAGAGGGCTAAGAGGGCAGGCGGCGTGCTCAGTGCCTGGCTCCTGAGCCCTTCCCTGGCATGGTGCTCTGGGTGGTTATCTCACTTAAAACTCAGGAGTGCTTTGTGAGGTGTGTAGTGTTATTTTGCATTTTAGAAATGAGGAAAGTGGGAGGTACTGGTTTTCGACACCTGGCTCAAACAGGCAGATGTCAAATCCATTTGATTTCAAATCCCATTCTCCTAACTAGATCAGGAAGCAGCTGAAACTGCCGTAATTATACCCTTTATTTAGACATCACTGAAACAGGGACGGGAGACACTGCGAACACTCAGGGTCGTTTCTTGACTAGCAAGGGAATGAAAATTTGCAGCATCCCCAGATTGATTCCTATCCTTGGGCCTTGCCAAAGTGCTCTCCCTCTGGCTAGACATGTTTCACTAATTATGCGGAGAGGAAGTGACTGATGTTTTACGGGTGCTGCTCCATGGGTGCTCACTAATTGAACTGAGGTGGTCTAATGACAACATTGTACAGAAATGAAGAGCCTGGCTACAGTGTCCTTTCTGTACTATTAGGTAGCTTAACTTGGTTGCAGGCTGGTTCTAGCAGTGGCTTATTATTAGAATGAACTTTTATGTGCTACAGTGGTTATCTGGCCCCAGACAAACAGAACACGATAATATTCCTTCCTCTGAAGCTCATGTCACAAGGTCTGGTGACTTTATTTTACGTGACGCTTCTGTGAACACAGTGCTTGAACCTAAACTACGGCTCCCTATTCTCTAGTTCCTCCCCTTAAAATCTATTTTGTTACCTTATGGCCAAAATGATCTTCTCAGAAGGTCTTTTGATCATGTCACATTGCCACAAAAAAATATCCTAAGCCTTCAGAACTAAAGTTTAAACCCCATGTTTGTTAAAGCTATTTACAGAATGGCCTACCTTCCTCACTTTTTCTTCATTTGCCTGGATCTGTGACTTTACTAAGATTGGTCACGTTATGGGTTTTTGCCTGTGAGGCCTAGGACTTTTCTAGCTTGGCACCTTTTAAAAACACTGTATTCCTGAACTCGGGTAATTCCCTTCTCTTCTCCAGCTGTGTATATCCTTTGTTTCCCAGAATAGTGCCCCCACAGTGATATCTCCCTAGACTGGCAGAAACCATCTTTTTTCAACCCACACTTGACTGGTGAACAACCCACAGATGCAGAGGCACTGGGGAGGGGGGAGCAGGGGAGCAGTTGAAGTCTGGCACCTTTTCCTCTTACAGGAGCAATCTCAGTTTCTAAATTCAGAAATATTGAGGACTGAAGCTTGTGAAGGAATGTGTTCTGTCGCATAGAGATGAAAGTATGTAGAGTTAACAAAGAACTCGTGGCCTAGATGGGTGGATGCCCAACTTAGCTTTGTAATAAAATCATCTAGGAGCCTTTACACATACAGAGTACCCAGATCCTTCCCCGAACATGCTGCAGCTTTGGATTTGGAAAGAATCTGTGAGGCGCCCTCCATATTGTGATAAACAAAGGGAAACTGTTATGTCCTTATTTTTACCCTCACATTCTATAGCATCTGATACCATTGACCATCATCCACTTCTTTTTATTTTTTAAGATTTTATTTATTTGACAGAAAGACAGCAAAGGGACGCAAGCGGGGGGAGTGGAAAAGGGAGAAGCAGGCTTCCTGCAGAGCAGGGAGCCTGATGCGAGACTCGATCCCAGGACCCCGGGATCACAACCTGAGCCGAGGGCAGACGCCCAACAACTGAGCCACCTAGGCACCTCCCATCATCCTTTTTTTTTTTTTATAAGATGGTGAATGATATATAAGTTTGAAATTTATTCTGGAGACAGAAAGCAGTGTTTTTTGTTTTGTTTTGTTTTTTTAATTTATTTATTTGTCAGAGAGAGAGGGAGAGAGAGCAAGCACAGGCAGACAGAGTGGCAGGCAGAGGGAGAAGCAGGCTCCCTGCCAAGCAAGGAGCCCGATGTGGGACTCGATCCCAGGACGCTGGGATCATGACCTGAGCTGAAGGCAGCCGCTCAACCAACTGAGCCACCCAGGCGTCCCCCATCATCCATTTCTTGACACTCTCTTTCCTTCTGTCATTCCTTCCCAGTCCTTTCTTCTTCTGTTTCCTCATTCAATGTTACCCCTTAAATACCCTGTTCTCACTATATATACAGTTGCCTGCACCTAATTAATTCTTTCTTATATGCCAGTCATGTCCAGTTATCTTCAGTGTAAAACTTCCTACTGAGCCCCAAACACATATACACCTGATGGTTCTCAATATTTAGATCATCCAAGGATCAAACAAACTCAAGGCAGATCATACCCTACATGGGGGTTCTTATTTCTACTTTTGTCCCTGCCACTCTCCCCATAACTCCTGCCTCCAGTTTTCTCCATCACAGTAACTGCTGCCACCAGCTACCCAGTCCCCAAGGCCAGAATGTGGACAGAATCTTGCTTCTCAGTCATCTTCCCCCCTCGGTCCATTACTGCATCTAGCTTATTCTATCCACTTTGTATCACTAGGATCTCTAGCTCCATTCTGCCCCTTCTGTGGACCTGGCTGAGTTTCAGTGGTAGGAAAGGTGAATCTAACATACTGACTGGTGTGCTTGGGATACATAGCTTTCCCTTCCCATGTCCTCACCTACATACATTTATTAGTTCAAATGTCTCCTCTAAGAGACTTTCCCTGTCTAGTTTAGATGTAGTGTACCCCCACCTCTGTCATAGTACTTCCTACATACACTCTTCAATGAGTGTGGACTACTTGGGGCTTTTGACACTGTGTCCTAAAAACAGTATAGGATCTAGTAGGTAATATACTCTAAATGTTAATTGGATGGATGCATGAATAAATTAGCTTATAGTCTCATAGATAAGAATATTTAATTATTGAAATACCTTATTCTTTAGAACTAAAATAATGCACAGGCTTTATATAATTAGAAAAATACAAAAGGGCAAAAAGAAAACTCAAATTTGTTACACCAAGCTAACTACAATTTATTTTTATTTTTGTAGACTTTTGGCCTTTTTTCTATGTATGAATGAATGTAATGATAGCATATGTGTATCTTTCTGTACCTGATAATTATGGGTGTGTGTGTATGTGTGGGTATATATGTATTTTGTAAACTGCTTTTACGTAAATGCATCTTGCTGTGCCATTAAATGTTGGGCATGCATTTAGTTTGCATGCATTACTTTTGCAGTAACAAGCAAAATCATAAAAAAGAAAACTGATTCTCTTATTAAACTATATTTATAAGGAAAAAATGTCCAAATCATAAGGACCATCATGAAGACTAAGCAAAGTGCTCTCAAGAACATTTTCCTTGAAGAAAGAAGCATAAATTAAAGGAATAAAAAACTAACCTAGTTTTCTAGCGTGAAATCTTTAACCACAGTTGGTGCTGTATTTTTCTGATCCAAAGTCATCTTGTTTTTTAGCAGGGTCAGGGCTAAATTGAAATCTTTAATAACTGTCAATGCTAGTAAGACCATAGTGTTAAATAGCCTTTAAAGTACTGTACTTTCTAGAACAGTTTAAGCCCTATGTAGCCAAACCAGATACACTTGAGAATACAAGTCCTGTGATTTTCAAGTATAACACATATCATACTGTATTCTTATTGTGATGTTTCAGGTAAAAATGTTACTATTAAAGAAAAAAAAAAGGGGGTCTCCAAAATAAACCCTAAAGGAATGATCTTCCTTTCTATTTAACACAAGTTGAGGTTCTGGAAAACTGCTGAAGTAGAAGCTATAGAATTATTAGTTACTGATGCCAGTATTTTTTTTAATGCTTTAAAATCATGTTTTAAAATGTTTTGCAGTGATACCACTTCCTCTCATTCTTTTTCTGGTCACCTTACCTTTCGTCTCATTAACTTAACGGTCTAGAAATTCATCATCCCCTTCCAGAAGCACTATTAGGCAGCCACCCTTCAGTAATTTCAGTAACCAGCTTTGGCAAATGCCTCAAGTTAATCAGTGACTCTGTAGCCAGATCCAAGTTCATGAAAAAATAACCCCCTTCTGTGGAGCTCATCACTGTGGTGGCCGTGCTCTCTGCTGGAGGAGTGGACGCCTGCACTGTGGGGTGTAGCGCGGGGCCTGTCTCCACTGCAGGATAGTTAATGCCATGGGGGCCGCACACACTGTTTGGGAGTAAGTATGCAGAAACAGTAATTAGTGCAAGCCTGGATGCCTGTAGGAGCCGGATGGAGGACTGGAGGGAGGGAGGCTGGGGGGGCCAGTGCTAATGAGCTGCCCTAGGGAACAGCTGCTGCGTACCTGTGTCCCTCCAGCTGAATGCTCTGTGTGGGAATGTGAGCCTGTTGCTTGATCTTCCCATCTTTCTCAAAATAAATTGAGAGATGGATTATGTCTGTCAAATCTCCCCAATTTTTAAGTATTAGCCACTATTTAATTAACAAAGAGAAGTACAGATGCTGAGTCCAAGGCTATGGCCTGCCAGCCTAAGGCCTCCAGCACTGACATTGATAGAAACTTCTAGTTTTTACTTATTTTTAAGTGATCCTTTTTATCACTGTGATTATTGTTCTGATCAAGGATTCTCAAAAGAACTGTCCTATTATTTTTGGTGAACCAGGACAAAGAAGCATATTTAGTTGGTAATTTATAAGTAATTTTTTAAAAATATTTTGTTTATTTATTTGAAAGAGAGAGATTGAGAGAGCATGAGACAGGGGAGGGTCACAGGGAGAAGCAGACTTCCTGCTGAGCAGGGAGCGGGATGCAGGACTCTATCCCAGGATCATGACCTAAGCTGAAGGCAGTTGCTTAACAAACTGAGCCAACAAGTGACCCAATAAATTGTCTTTTTATAAACACACCAAGACCCTGTAAGAATGGGCATTACACCAGGGCATTACTAACCATTGCTTTCATTTAGAGTTGTAGAATATTGAATCTGAAAGGGACCTTACAGGGCAAGGAAAATGACCTTTATCGTACAAGGACCTTGGGTCAGGCCATTGATGTGGGTTTAAGAGGTGGTGGTTTCCTGGTAACAACCTCTGGGGGTCCAGAGTGCTTTGCCTTGCTGGGCTTCTGTGACTATATTCAGAATGGAGCCTGGGAATGTTTTAGATTGAAGTGCACTGGAATATCTTTAATTTATAATCAACAATACAAGTGAATGTTGGGACTGCATATACATGTATTTCCTTACTGTCTGAGTCACATTCTTACTCTCTTCATCCCTTTCCTTGTCTTATTATTTCCCATTCTCTGTGCCATAATGTACTCTAAAAGTATGCTTCTAATATAATAGCTATGAAACTGATGGTTCCTGCTTAAATCATGAGGCAGGTTTAGGGGTTATATCTTCCTATGTGTAGCCCCAGTTTCTTTCCCTGCCAGTGAAGTGACCCTTGATGAGAATGCCTAACTACTTCGGGGTCATTTTGGTCCAGTTTGTTGGTCTATGTGGTAGCAGGATTTTAGATAATTACATGGAAGGGACTTTGTAAAAGGTCTGTCTGAAGGTGGATAGAACTTCCTTATACGTTTAATGCTCCAGACACCTATATGAGGAGCTACGTTTTCTTACCTTCATTTTAGAAGCTCAGAGAGATTAAGGAACTTTCCCAAAACCCCCAGCTAATAGCAAATGGGACCAGTTCAGGTCTTTACCTTAGATGTGTGTGATTTTTCACGTTACCTCACAACTATGATTAAAAAAAAAAAAGAAGAAAAGAAGAAGAAGAAGAAAGAAAAGTAACAGTAAATAAAATCCCACCATAGCTAATTTTGAGAAAATAGATTGTAATTGTGCCTAAAGCCCATACACTTAACGTATGAACAGCAATGTTTTGTTCCAAGCATCAACTCGGATTTTTCACCAGGTTTTATATACCTTAACCCTACGGTTTCTTTTAAAGATTTATTTATTTTAGAGGTGGAGGAGGGCAGGGAGAGGGAGAGAGAGAGAATCTCAAGCAGACTGTCTGCCAAGCACAGAGCCTAGCACAGTTTCAGTCTCATGACCCTGAGATCATGAGCTGAGCCAAAACCCAGAGTCTTGACACTTAATGGACTGAGACACCCAGGTGCCCCTCAGCCATACAGTTTTGTCGGTGATGGGCTTTTTTTTTTTTTTTTTTTTTTTTTAAGATTTTATTTACTTATTTGACAGAGAAAGAGAGATCACAAGTAGACAGAGAGAGAGGAGGAAGCAGGCTCACTGCTGAGCAGAGAGCCCGATGCGGGGCTCGATCTCAGGACCCTGAGATCATGACCTGAGCCGAAGGCAGCAGCTTAATCCACTGAGCCACCCAGGCACCCCTCGGTGATGGGCTTTTAAGAAAATGACAGTGGGACTCACTATAAAGGAAAAGATGAAGCATATTGACTGAGACCATGACCTGACCCAGGGTTGATCCCGGCTCCACCCCTGACTTACTGTGTGGTGTTGGTCAAGGCAGTTGGTCGAGGCTGTGTAAGCACCTCTCTTCTTCCATTAAACAGAGATAGGGACTATAGTGGCTGCCTCATGGGGTTATTATGAGAAAAAAAATGAACTTGTCCATGCACTTAATGAAAGTTACTTGTGCTGCTGCTGTTGCTGTTCCTTCCCTTAATGCTTTGTTGCCTCTGACGTAAGCCTGCTGCCCTTCAAAAGCTTGTATCATTGACCTTTGAATTTCTTTTCCACAAACGATAACTTTAACGGCTGAATGGGGATTTGTAACTTGAGTAGGATGTCTCCTTTGGGGTGGATACCCGAAGGAACCTTGTGTTGATGATAAAGACCTTTGAAGTTTATGAAGAAATTTGATTAAGCCCAAATTGGTCAGTAGAAAACTTAAACAAAGCTCGAGGGCTGGGTTTTGGTATCGACTGTTGCTGGATGGGTTGGCACTAGTACGGTGCCTGGAGGAGTATGCATGGCAAGCTTCTCCCCGTGTCTGCTGCCACGTGTGGGCTGTGGCCTTGACCAGCTCTTGGCGGATCACCAGTGTAGCCGGCTCCACACAGCCTTTGTTTCTAGGCCTAGCTTTTCCTGCTCTTCAGTCCTTGGCTCCCCAGAGATTTTTCTGAACCACAGATCTGGCCACGCCGCTTCTGGCAAGGCCCAGGCCGTCGCCTCCACAGTGCCCACAGCCATGCCTCCCTTGTTCACACGCTTCCTCCACAAACGGCCCCATATCTGCATGCTGTCTGTACTACTGTTGGCTTAATAAAGGTCTTCCAAGGACTTCTGTCCTTTTTTATTTACTTAGCCAATCTTCTTGAAGTAAATGTGTAGCTATTAACATATGGTCCTCTGTACCTTCTGAAGTCGCTAGAACCGCCCCGGGACACTTTGGGAAACAGTAGTGGCAGGATGAGAGGTCCAAGCAATTTATCTTGTGCTCAGGACTCTCCGGGACCCACCCAGTGACCCAACCCCTCTGGCTCTTTCTTTCTCCGTTCCTGCCATTCTAATTGGCAAAGACTCAATCTGGCTCTTTCATTGCACTCCTCAGGAATTCCCCCTCTGCCCATGTCCCAGCTCAGACACCCGCTGGCTTCCGTCACTGTGCTGTTGGAACTGTGTCTGGATTTTTTGTTTACTCCCTTCTACCTGAGCGCTCTAGGGCGGGGTCTGGGTCCCCTGGCCCTGTCCTCATCACAGATCTCTCTGGCAGAAGGCGCCAGTGACCCAACTGCATTGCGCTTCTTTCTCTCAACCATGTCCACCGTGCCCTCCTTCTAGCATCACCCTGCTCTCTCGTGTGCCATGTCTTTTTGTACGTGTTCCCTGTGGGGAATGCCATCTCCCTTCCTTCTGTAACTGCCTCTTGCCCTGATCCCAGCCTGAGATGATTCTCCTCTGGGCATACCCTTGTTATCATGATTCTTAAAAAATAAATAAATAATAAAGAAAAGAGGCAGCAGCATGAGAATAGTTGTTGGAGCCAAGGTACGAGAACACAGGGTTGGAACAAAGAGCATATTTTGGAGACAGGCACAAGACAGAGCTCTCAGGCACCCCCAGGACTTTGAATTTACCCTAAAACCTCCAGGGAGACATTGGAAGGATTTTAATACAGCTGGGTGAAAATGATCAGATTTGTATTTTGTAAGATCACTTCTGCCTTCCCTTTGTTTCGTCTTGGCTTCCTTTCAGGACCACTTTTACTGTTTCCTCCTTAAATACTAGCTTTCCTACAGTTCAGCACTTGACTTCCTTCCCTGCTCACAGGCGTTTACCACTCCCATTGCTACATGACAGCAGCCTGTTTGGCAGTAATTACTGGTGATTGTGTTGCTTGGACCAGAGGTATCGTGAGATAGGTGAGACCAGAGAAACCCAGTGACTCATCAGAAACACGGTGAATTACTGAAAGGATTTCAAAAGAGCCCTTAACAGGCTTTCAGAAGTGAAGACAAATGATGACTGAGAGTCTGTTGAGTTTGACAACAGGTCACTTTTAAGAAAATCAGGGGTGCCTGGAGGCACACTCAGCCGATTCTGCTCAGGTCATGATCCCAGAGTTCTGGGATTGAGCTCCCTGCTCGGTTGAGAGCCTGCTTTTCCCTCTCCCTCTGCCCCTGCTCCCTGCCTGTTTTTTTTGTTTTTTTTTTCCTCTCTCTCTCTCTCTTTCAAATAAATAAATAAAATCTTAAAAAAAAATTTAAAAAATCAGCTTCACTGAAATAGGGAGGAAGGGAACAAGGTTAAAACTGCCTCCATCCAGATAGTATCTGAGGCAGGTTTAAGAAAGGGCGTATACTAAAAGGTTAATAAAATCAGAAGAGAAGAATTCAGGAATGAAAAGAAGTTGGAAGTTATTCTAACCCAAATGTTAACAATATGTTCTGAAGGGAAGATGAAGTATGAGAAGGGAACTTTAGGGAGAAACAAAACCCGGAGGCTTTTATGTTTAAAGATGGGGAGATGCAAGTAGGTTTGTGGATTAAGATGAAAGGACTAAAGACATGGAGACGTGGGGTGGAAATAATGGAGGAAATTCACCAAGCATTAGGACTGTCAGAAATACAGACAAGAGGGTTAAAATGGGTTTTAAAAAAAAAAGTGTCTTTTTCTGAAGAGAAGGAATGCTAAGAGGGACAGTGGAGGGGAGTACATTATCAGGATGGTACAATGGAGAGTGTTCAGAGAGGAAGGTTGTTAGGAGAGAGGTGAAGGGCTTGCAAAAACAGGTCTGGAATAGCTACCACTTGGAGTAGTACAGGAAAGTTAGAGGTGAGTAGGGAGCCCTGTGAGGGAGGGTTTTCTTGGACAAGGTTAGGTGCCTTTGATTTGAGTAATCCATTAAGCACAAATAAGAAAACCCAGCAACATCCATCATCGCAAGGGAGGAGGAGTCAGCAAGACTGTTTCTGTGAGGTGTTTGGAGGGACCGGTGGAGTAGGAGGATCAAAGCATCACCTCTAGGGGGCAACAGTGAGGGTGAGATGGAGAGATTGGCCTGAAGTGTGTGAATCCCAGAGGGGCTAATGGCTGGAGAAAGTGGAGGGGGGGGAGTGAGGGGTCAGGGTGAGAGTAGAGCTGGTACAGAAAGGAGGAAGGAATGGGTGAAGAGGAGGCAGAAGGACAAGGAGGGGAATTTCCAGAACTTCGAGGCTTGTTTCCAGAGGGCAGGGTTGACTTCTGGGAACTAATGACCAGGAAAACCCAGTTAGCCAAAAAGAACCATTCCAAGAATTAGGTTAAATAAACTTAAATAAACTTATAGTCACTCTAATCTAGAAGGAAAAAAGATGAAGTCATATCCTCTTCCTTGCTCCCCCCAATCAAGTAGTAAAAATAAACAAAGGCTGGAGAATTGTGCAGAAGTGGAGCTGGAAAGAGGGGGACGTTGATTCCTTCCATTTGGTCTCCAGAGGCCAAAGAGTTAAGTAATCAGATTGGTTCCAAATGAACTTTAATTTTCTCTTGTGAAACAGGCCATTTTAATTCTTCATTCCTCTTTCTTTGCTCTCAGAGGCATGGGATGAAGACTCTGTCTACATGATAGAAGGAGATTTTATGTGGGAGGCTATTGCTGAGGGAGACAAGCAGGGTGTACTAGTGCTCTGAACACCTGAGAAAACGGACATGAACATCCCCATCAGGATGCCCTGTTTGTGCAACAAACTTTTGAGGTTTCTCATCTCAACTTACCTGAGGCTTCCCAAGTTTGGGGTGACCTTGTTTGGAACAGAGATGGAGCCTACCACCTGAGACAGTAGAGAGGCCATTCAGGGCTTCTGTCTTGTATGTTGCAGCCGGTGGAGAACCATACCCAGAAGCACGGCTGAGGGGAGGCGGCTGCCCTGTGATGTTGCCTGAGCATGGAGCTCAATCTTGGTAGTGCTGTGAGCCTCCTGATGGAGGGTGTGGGAGGAGGCAAAACGGGTGGGCAGCATGTGCCTTAAGGGCCACCTAGGGCATCTGGGTAATAATACTTAAGCTTCATTAATGAAACCTGAAGTCGAGGAAGTAGTTGACCTGTGGTCTGAGACCTCTGACTGTGGTTAGGTCCTCCTTGGAGTTGAGTGTTCACAAAAGAAGAGGTGGTCAGCTTAGACTGGCTGGAATATTCCCAGAGATGGGATGTTTGGGCACATCATTCAATTTGCTGGGCCTCAGGTTGGACATAGTAATAATACTTGTCTCTTAGAATTATTGTACAATGGAAGGTCCTTGAAACGGGAATCACATCTTTTCTCTTTAGGTCACTAATATAGTTCATTGGCATTGCTTAAAACATAAGGCCACTTCTGTGTTTGATATTAAAAATGTTTATGACTCTGACCCTGTTTTCTGTGATATTTTGAGAATACCTCTCTCCTTTCTGGTTACTTCTTTCTGTAGCCAGTCCAAGATGTGCCGTGCTTACCCAGCTTAAAGGACTGGCTCTGGCTCCTACACTGCACACTATGGACTGCTGCAGAATAGGACACTCACTCTGGTGACAAACAAATCCAGAGGCTTGATTCACCACCCACTGGAAACCCAGCAGTCCCAAGGGAAGAGGTTTGGGAGAAAAGGCCCTCTCACCAAGTCACCCCGGATTCCTGCCCCAGGCTGAGATATTTCTTCTAGAGAGAATAGCATTGGCAGGCATGAATGCTTTGTGCCAAAATTGACCTTGTCCCCCTCTGCCCTAACCTGTTAAAGTTCCTGAGAAACTCACACGTTCACATACAACTTAAGTAGCCATTCCCTTCCATGGTATGCCCGGTGTGGCTGATAGTTTGGTCTAAGTTTTATCAATGGCACACTCTGCCCAAATTGACCTGCTCCTAAAATAATCATGGCATTCATATGGATCCCAGGTCATTAATATAGACCATTCCCTCCACTGCCTTGAAGAGTTTCTTTTCAAGAGGGTAGGGTGGGGAGGGGGGTTTGTCCTTTGCTGTGGTCTTATCTCTATTAAGACCACCTTAATTAGTCAAAGATGTTCTAGTAACCTTGAAAATCTCTTCCAAAGAGAGGGTATTGGGCACAGAATTCCTTCTTCCTAGGAAATCCTTTGGACCTTATACAGATCTTTCCTCTCTCCCACCTTCTAATCCATCCACCCTCCCAACAGGTTGTAAGCACAAGTCGTCTTCAAGTAAGGAATGTCTATTATATCTCCCTCCAGTATAATAAATCCTACTTACCTTACATCTACAAAATAAAAAGGACTGCTTAAATGGTCTCCTCAGGCAATGTAATGTCTTTGTCACCAAAAAGAGAAGTAACTGGTAATTGCTAGGATAGTGTCTCTCCTTAAAATCTTTATTGACTTGCAGTTTGCACAATTTATATTCTCTTATAATGTCCAAGGAGGAATGAAATCTTTCTTTTAAAGATTTTATTGAGTACTTTATTAGATTTTATTAGAGACTTTATTAGAGTCTCTAGACTTTATTAGAGATTTTATTAGAGTACTAGTTGGGTGAGGAGCAGCAGAGGGAGAGGGAGAAGTGGACTCCCTGCTGAGCAGGAAGCCCAACAGGGGGGCTCAATCCCAGGACCCCGGGGTTCGTGACCTGAGCCAAAGGCAGATGCTTAACCAGCTGAGCCACCCAGGTGCCCCTAATGTAAACTCTATCCCTCATTCCTCATTCCTCATTC
Organism: Mellivora capensis; assembly: GCA_004024625.1. Lineage (NCBI taxonomy): Eukaryota > Metazoa > Chordata > Mammalia > Carnivora > Mustelidae > Mellivora > Mellivora capensis. Next base: position 65,257 of record PISX010004923.1, on the reverse strand, counting down.
CCTTGAAGTCTTAGGGATATGTGTCAGCATGAGCTTTTAGCTTTGGAATGCTTCTTCAATGTTCATGCTTACACAGTGACTTTCCCTATGTGGGTAAACAATACATGAGCAGTCCTTCATGAAAGTCAGTCCACAAAGTGTTAAAAATGTGTCTAGTGTCATAACCAGGAAGAGAACTGGGGAATAATTTAGAAATCAAGGTGGAATAAGGGGGAGGACTTTGTAGTGTGGTTGAAAGAACCCAGTGGCCACCTCAGAAGATCTAGTCCTGGCTGTGATGCTGACAGACTGCAGAGTCCCATTCCCTTATACTTAAGCAGAGTTAGTTGAATTAAATGATACCCAGTATCCCCATCAGCTCTCATATTCCCGAAGGTAATCTCCATGAGGGCAGGGTCACTAGCACATAGTGGGTGCATAGGGAGTGTTTCTGAAGGAGGCAATGCCATCTGGCCAGAGACCAGGAGAAACACACCTAAAGTTGAATGAGTTGGGTTGACTGATTGCTGTAAGGGGGAACACACACCATGGGACCATGGGCCATCTCAGAAAGAGGGTGCTAGAAAGGAGGTATAGGATTTAACTTTGTGTTAGGTGATACAGGGAAGGGTTTAAGGAAGTGGGAATTTGTTCTAGATTAGACACTATCAGGAAGCTGAAGTCCTGCTGTGATTGGGTATCTTATCAGTCTTATCTGAGAGGAACTAGACTAGAGAAGCAGACTAGGGAAGTTAATGCTGTAATAAGTAAAGAAGCATAGTCATTCACAGTAGCCAAATTGGAGGGATGTTTGGTCATTTTTGTGGCTGGACAATGTTCATGTTCTTGTTTGTGTTCAGATATAAGATCTCAGAGTGGTCTTGTTTTTGTCACGATTCATCATAGTTATAGAGCAGTCTTGTTTGATGTTGAAGTTTTGTGAAATTGTTATGTTCAATAGGAGAATGCCAGGGCCTAGCTAGGAGTGCCAGGCCAGCTCCAGGTGTCAGGGACTGCTTTTCTCTTTCTCACGGGTAAGCTTGCCAGCAAGTAATTAGGAAGTCATTTTATTCAAGGTGGGTATGTGCACAGTAATTGCTTTCTTTTCCAAGAGTTAGAGTGAAGCATATTTGGTTCCCTATTACAAATAACAGTTAAGATCGGCGAAATTTTAAGTGTTAGAAAACTGAAAGAGTTGGAAAAACTGAAAGAGTTAGAATTGTATATTCATCAAACCTCTCTGGAGTGATTAATTTTTTCTAAGTTAATTTTTAATGGGAAATTTTATACTACATGGTGAAAATACTTCAGAGATTCAAGGAATGCAACAATAATTTCATTGTTAGGATAGGAAGACAAATAATGATGTCTTTCCTAAAAAGGGCAACATGGGTTTTATATAGCAAAGTTGTGAGGGAATTGCTCCTCTGACAACACAGTCCTACTTCTGGGAATATATCTTACAACTATACCTGTACATGTGTGAAGTGACTCACATACGAAGTTACTCGTCACGGCTTAGTTCATAACAGCACAGTCTTGGAAACAACCCAAGTATCCATCTATAGAAATGATTACATAAGCTCTGGCAAATCTACAGAGTAAAGTACTGGGTAGCTATAAAAGAAGGAATGAGGGGGGCGCCTGGGTGGCTCAGTGGGTTAAAGCCTCTGTCTTCGGCTCAGGTCAAGATCCCAGGGTCCTGGGATCGAGCCTCGCATCGGGGGCTCTGCTCAGCAGGGAGCCTGCTTCCACCTCTCTCTCTGCCTGCCTCTCTGCCTACTTGTGATCTCTCTCTCTGTCAAATAAATAAATTAAATTAAATTAAAATAAAATAAAGAAGGAATGAGGAAACCATTTATATACTGACATGGAACGATATCTAGGATATATTGTTAAATGAAGAAAACAAGATAGAGAATAGTACTATCTTTTGTAGAAATGGAAGACAAAAAGAATATATATTTATATTTACTTATATCTATATAACACTACAAAAATATATAGGAAATGAATAAAGTCATCTATAAGGGAAAAGGATGGGCACAGGATGTGGTGGACAGAGATGTGAGTGAGAGGAAACTTCTCATTATTTGCTTTTTAAAATATAATTTTGATGTTTGAATCATAAAAGTTGTCTTTTCTACTCCAAAAAATGAAATAACTTAAAGATATAGATGATATAAAATACGTCATTCTTCCATCCCTTTCCATTCCCCAAAGGTAAGCATTTTGATCGCCTTCATATGTAACATTTCAGAAGAGTCCATTGCACTAGTCAGGGATCTCCAGAGAAACAGAACCGAAAGGATATGTATATGTAAATATACACAGGAAGATTCATTTTAAGGAATTTGGCTTACATGGGTTGTCTGAGTTTACCAGTTTGCAATCTTCTAGGGAGGCTGGCAGGCTAGAGACCCAGAGAGAATTTGATAAAGTAATCTCAGGTCTGAAGGCTGTCTAGAGACAGAATTCCTTCTTGCTCAGAAGACTTCAGCCTTTTTCTCTTAAGGCTTTCAACTGACTACACAAGACACATCCCCATTATGGAGGGTAATCTGCTTTACTGAAAGTCTGCTGATTTAAATGTTAATCATCTTGGAAAAAAAAACACCTTCACAGCGACTTGTAGACAAGGGTTTGACCAAAATATAGCTATGTTGTTGTCACATAAAGTTAACCATCACACCCATGTACAATTTTATCTATATTTGGTTTTTTTTAATAGAAATGGCAGCATATCATACACACTGCTGCGTGCCTTATCTTGGATGCCAGCTCTCCATGTTTTGAAGGAGTAGGAGTTACCTCCAAGGAAATACATGTCTCAAGTATATGAAAATTGAAAATCCTGTATTATGAAAGATATGATTAATAGAAAAGGGAAACAAGGACTTTGAAACACATTTGATAGTCATTCACGCTTACATTCTTTAAAAGTTCCCACAAACTGACAAGGAAAACACTGACTCCACAGTCATAAAGAGCCCGTTCATGAAAGAAAAGCTGCAGTAGGAAGAAAAAATGTGAAAATTGTACAGCATACAAACACTCAAAGAAATGCAACTTTAATTTTTATTAAACTCTTTTTTGAAAAAAGCATAAGCAAGAGTGTTAAGAAACTCTAATGCAAACTGCAGGGCTGGCGTCAGAGTGAAGGAAAGCCTTTCAAAAGCAACCTGGGAGGATGAATCACAAGCTATAAAATCATGCCCTTTGGCCCAGTAATTCCTTTTCTGGGAACTAATCTTGAGGAAATAACTTAAAAGATGGTGAAAGGCATAGACCCTGAGGTTGTTCACTGTAACATTTGTACCCTTGAAGAAATGGGAACAAGCTAAATATCCTGAGGACACGGGAATCCTGGCTATTCATGATTTATTACTTCCAAGAAATTAGCCATTAAGAATCAGTACAAAGATGGCAACATAGCAGATGTGCATAATTTAATGTTACATATCACAAACAATTATTGTTTGTATAGCTTGCCCTGATGAGAATGAAAAGGACATTATATATATGTATATATGGACAAGAACAGATTAAAATATAGAAACCTAGAAACCATTTGATCCATTGGGATTTCAGAATTGAGAAGGACATTTCTTTTTTGTTTTAGTTCTGTTAATATTTGTCTTCAACCATTCGGGCTGCTGTACCAGAATACCATAGACTGAGTGGCTTATAAACAACAGAGATGTATTCCTCACAGTTCTAAAGGCTGGGAGGTCCAAGATCAAGGTGCTGGATTTGTCTGGCAAAGGCCCACTTCCTTATTGATAGGTGACTGTTCTTTCACTGTCACGTGGTGAAAAGGGATTCTTTTATATGGGCACTCATCCCAATCACAAGGGTTCATGACCTAAGTACTTCCCAAAGGTCCTTTATTGAAATACCATCACATTTGGGGTTAGGTTTCAACATATGAATTTGGGGGGATACAATCATTGAAGGTATAGCAACACTGTTATAAATTGTTTACGTAATTATAATTTTTTTAAGATGAGCAATAATCTCTGCTTGGAAATTAGCCATCTATTGATTAAGTCTGGAGTGCTGCTACAGTACCTTCAGATGTTAAGTATGTATGAGAGAACAGAGAAATAGGAAGCTGACCACATTCCCATGTCAATAAAATTAGGTCTCTTTCTAATATTAAAACAACAACTAGTATTATTTACCTCATAGTTATAAAAGGAATTCTGTTGAAATTGTAATAGTGCTTCAACCGCATAAAAACCCATTGAAGTATTGTTTATCTTGTCCAGCTAAAGGATCAGATCATTTTTTTCCCCATTGAATACAAATGCCCAATAAATGAAGACCAAATGAGCAGTAAATATTTGGTGTAAATGCTTCATTGTGTTTTTTCAGTTTCATGTCCCATCTCATGATCTTTCCCTCAGATTGAACGACAGGTTCTCAGTGTCTGTGGACTTCTGCTTTCACTTTTTGAGTTATTTTCCAAATTCGGAATGCATTGGTAGAGACCATCTTCATAGTGGGACATTTCCCAGTTAGTACAATGGATTTGCCAAGGAGGGAAAAGACAGCTGTAAGTGCTCAAGTCCCAGCTTGTGCCTGCCGGGAAAGTGGATTTGGTATTGACTCCTATGACGAACATGTTTTTCAGGGTGGATCACTTGTACACGTTCTTTGTTCAGTGGTCTCCTGACGTCTATGGGAAAGATGCCAAAGAGCAAGGCTTCGTGGTGGTGGAAAAGGAAGAACTGAACATGATTGACAACTTCTTCAGTGAGCCAACCACCAAGAGCTGGGAGGTGAGCACTCAGGAGGGGCTGAACAGTCGTGGTCCTTAAGTCACAGTATGTAATTAAAGTCTTCTTGGGTCCAGATATCAAGAATTTCTTGGCTGGCAAGAAGTTAGGTTTCTTGTGCACTTTGGAAGTGATCGGGGGAAAAGCTTTATTCCTGTTTGAGCTAGTTTTATGTGTCAGATAAATGCCACACTGCTGGGTCATTTCGCTTTTCCTTTTAAGCACTACTGATGGGTCCCCTTTATGAACAGGATGAAGTTCAAGCTCCTTCATGTGGCCTGGAAAGCCCTTCATAATTTTTTTGAGCACTTACCAAGCTCTTCCATGTCAGGGGCACAATGGATGAGATAAGCAGAATTGACTATAGATGAACCCTTACAGTACAATGAGATAGCTGCCATTGTAGGTGAAATGCCAAGTGCTGTAGGAGCATGGGGCCAGGGGATCAGGGAGAGCCGCCCGGGAGCAGCGACGGGAGCAAAGATCAGAAGGGGGACTTCGGGCAGTTGGGGTGGCCTGGGACATGGGACACGGTCTGGCCAGAGAGGAAAGTCTGTGCAGAGGACTGACCCGGGGAGAAACAGAGCATGTAGCACATTTAATAAACCAAGAGAAGGTCAGTCTGGCTGGACCATAGGGTACAAAGCTGAAGGAGGGGCAAGAAAAGAAGCAAGGAAGGGAAGCAAGCAAGGGTACATTGCAACGGACCTATGAGCCCTGGGTATATTCCTAAAGGTAATGGGAAGGCATTGAACCCTTTGACTCTGGAGAATTATACATGCATATGCATCTCAGACAGCTCTTTCTTGCTGGCAGATGTTCAAGGATTGGAGTTGGACAACACTTGAGTCTCGAAGACCCATTAGGAGGCTCTTTTCAGTCATCATTGTTGAGAGCTAATGGTTGCTGAGAGAGTGGCAGTGGGGATGGAGAAAATTGAGTGCTTTTGAAAAATAATTAGAAGGTGGAATATACAGGATTTTGTGAGTAATTATATGTGGAAAGTAAGGAAGATGTCAAGATTGATCTCTTGGTTTTCAGAGTGGGAACTGGAGGGTAGTGGTACCTGCCCTTCACTGAGACAGGAGCATAGCAAGGGTATTAGATTTAGTAGAAAATGCTCTGCATTCTGGATTTAATCTAAATTTGAGGTGTCTGGAATTTCCAACAGACAGCTGAGAATAAAACTTAGGAGAAAGATCTGAAGATACACTTTTGGAAACTTTTAGCAAAGTTGAAGTTATGAGTATAGATGAGGTCATTGTAGGAAGAGTATATACAGTAGGAATGGAACGGGACTCGGAACAGAACCATTAAGGACACCTGCATTTAAGGGGCCGAAGGCAGTAGAGACCACAAAGGTGACTGAGAAGGAAAAGCCAGGAAGGAGAGAGAACACAGGGAGAGTCATGTCTTAGAAGCCAAGGGAAGAGAATGTTTCAAGAGGAGGGTAACAGAATGACTTACGTTGCAGAGGAGTCAGAAGGTAAGAGCTGAGGTATGTTTTCTGGGGTTTTTTTTTTTTTCTTTTTTTATAAAGATTTTATTTGACACAGAGAGAGATCACAAGTAGGCAGAGAGGCAGGCAGAGAGAGAGAGGGAAGCAGGCTCCCTGCTGAGCAGAGAGCCCGATGCGGGACTTGATCCCAGGACCCTGAGATCATGACCTAAGGTGAAGGCAGAGGCTTTAACCCACTGAGCCACCCAGGCACCCTGTTTTCTGGGTTTAAAACCGAGGTGGTAGTTGGTGACTTTGACAAAAGCAGTTTGATTAAAGTGGTAAGTTCAAAATTTAGATTCCAGTGGTTCAAAGAATGAGTGGGAGATAAGTAAGTAGAACTAATAGAGGTGAGAACAACTCTAATTTGGTTTTGGAGAGTAGAAATGAGATGATAAGCTGGAAGAAGTGAGGCGGAGAATGTTTTCCCTCTCCTGAGAGAGACTTTAACCTTTTGGATGAGGTCAGTGGGAAGCCAAAGTCGAAGTTACAGAAGATAAGGCCAGGAGGAAGGATCAGGAGAGCAGATCCCTGAGAATTGGCGGAAATGTGGGGGTAGGGATAGGATTGGTCTTAGGTGGGCATGGGTAGTAGAAAAGGATAGAGTGTGTACCAAAAAATGCAGCTTCGGTGGTGGTAAATTGGTGGCATTTTTCAAATAATGGTTTCTTTGCAGTGGAAGGAGGGTCATCTCCTGAGGTGAAGGAGGAATTAGAGGAATATGGAGAAGGTATGACACAGCAGTTACAGGCACTAGGAAAAATGCTAACAGAAGACTGTCATGGGGCGGCTCTCTGCTTTTGAGGGCACTGGACTTTTCTTGCGGCCCCAGGCTGCAGTGAGCGGTGATGTTCTCCAGAACTGCCAGCCTGGTTTTACGTTCAGGTGGGCAGTGGGATCCTTCCAAGGCCAGAGCCTTGCCAGTTTGAGATGAGCAAGGGTAATAAACCTGCCCCTTGGGACTGATCCTTTCTGGAATGCTGGGTCCGTTTATATGTGTGCTTGGACTGACGCTTCCTTTTTTGTCATTCCCTCGTGGCCTGAATGTGCAGCGGGCACACACACAGCTGCCTGTGGCAAACTCCTGCCCTCCTTCAAGGACCCACTCCTTTGTCACTGCTGTGGTGCTCTCAGTCCGTCCCCTGACCTGTCTTCCCACAACTCATCGTTCAGAGCTCTCTTGTGTACTGCCCACCATGTTACTTATTTACATGTCTCCCTGCAGTTCACAAAGCTTCTTGCTTGAAACCGTTTGAAGATATTTAAGTCTATCTGACTCTTCCTCCCTTGGCTTTTTCTATCAATTCAGGGGTTTTTTCCAGTTTTTGTTCCTGTCTCTGGCCAGTCTTTCCCAGTCGACTTTTCTAGTTCCTTTTCTCATGCTGTTCCCTAGGAGTTTTTCCTTGACCACCTTGTCATCTGTTACATCTTCCTTGGCTGAGCTCAACTCTTGTGGCTTGTGCTGCTGACCCCCCCCATCTGCCCCCACCACACACTTCTTTCCCCAAGCGGCTCCATTAGAGCTCATAGCTGCTCCACAGGCCCTGGTGGAAGAGGTGGTTTGATACACGTATTCTGGCCAAGGCACCCAGGAATATCAAGTCCTGTCCTCACCTCATCTGCTCTGCTCAAGAGGCCTCCATAAGGTATGTGCACAGATGAAGCAAAGCCAGGAAATGTGCATTTTCTTACTGAGACTGTGGCCTCTCGCTCCAGCATGGAGGCCCAGAGGGAAGGTGTAGATTGCATTGGGGACTGAATCCTCGCTTGATGAAAGCCTGAATATCTTGAGCCAAAGCAGCCGTCTTTTTAAGGGTATTCTCCCTCTTTCCACTAATCCCATCCTTGAATCTCAGCTCTTGACAACCCCAGTGGGAGGAGAGGCCACACTTACCAGCACCAGAGGAAAAGGAGCTACAGAGGTATGCAGGGAGAGAAAATTCTGCTGGATGACCTGGTGTGGGCCAGGCCTTCTCAGACTGAGCCGCTGAGAATAAAAGGGAGGGCAGATTCTCTTCTAGAGAATACTCTCTACATCTGTAGTGGAAGAGGAAGAAAGAAGGAAGGGATAGAGAAGGAGGAAGAAATTCATTGGCCTATTCCAAGCTCCTTGTGCTTGTGCTGACAACTGGAGAGACAGGCGGCTAGACTGGTCAGGCCACCTTATCTCTCTTTGCTTGCCTTATGGCAGAGTCCAAAGTGCAATGAGTAGAAGCATGCTGGCCACAATCCCTCCCAACGCAGGAGCTTTCCCGTGAAGCCAAGCCACTGTGAGGGCACCACTCCTCCTCTACGGGTGGGGAAGAGGCACCCTCACTCCCCCAGAAGGTGGCAGGTGTCTGATCCTCAGCATGTCCAAAACAAAGACTCTTTCCCCCAGACTTGCCTCTTCTCACATATTCCCATATAAATTAGTGGTGTCCCAAGCTAGAAACCTTGCTACCATCCTAGATTCTTTTCCTTCATCATATCTAGTCAGAGTCTTACTGTGATTCTCCATGGTGCAGGACCTCTACTTCCCTCCACCAAACATGCCTCAGTCAGCCTGTCTGCACCCTTCACTTGGACTTCCAAGGGCACCTCCAGCCCCAACCCAACCACCAGCCTGTTCTACCATACAGAGTTTCTTTAAATAAGCTTTATTTCCTAATTTTATATAAGTAACACCTGCTTATTGTGGAAAAATTTAGAAACTACAGAAAAGTACAATGCAGAACATTTAAAAATAATATGTGACCACACTTAACACTTTTGTGCATTTTATTCAATTCCTTTTATCTCCCTCATTTATTTTAGGATGTTATCCAGGAGGTGAGGGGTAGGGACTCTTGCTTTTTATTTTTGTAAAAGGCATTCCTACTGGGGCGCCTGGGTGGCTCAGTGAGTTAAAGCCTCTGCCTTCGGCTCAGGTCATGGTCCCAGGGTCCTGGGATTGAGCCCCGCGTCAGGCTCCCTGCTTAGTGGGGAGTCTGCTTCTCCCTCTGCCTCTTCCTCTGTCTCTCTGTCTCTCATGAATGAATGAATGAATGAATGAATGAATAAATAAATAAATAAATAAAATCTTTTTTTAAAAAAAGGCTCTCATACATGTTCTGTGCTATTTTACTTGCTTAAATAACACCTGTGAACATATGCTCCCATGCTTATGACACTCCGTGCCTCGCCATCACCTAGAGCTATCAGACCTACTGGCCAATCATCAGAATCACCACTTGGTGATTTTTTTTTTTTTTTTAACTGAATCCTAGACCTTTACCGCTAAAGACGTTAGTTAATTCAGTAGGTCTGAGTGAGGAGTATCAGAATCTGTGTTTTTAAAAGCTCCTAGATGATTCTGAAGACTAGTGAGGTATTAGGAAAAGTGGCCTCTAGAATAAGTTCTAAGCTTAATGACGTTACTGTTTTTTATTTTCTCCACTTCTGTCACTTCCCAGCATCATCTCAACTTCTCTTGCTTTCTGTTCGCAAGCCATTGTGAACCTAGAACACAGCTCAGTTTTCTTCCTGTACTTTCCACCTGGACATGTCCCCACACCCTACCCTATGCTCTCAAACTAAAGCCCCATCACCTCTGTGTGAATAAGCCATCTCCAGACTCTCTGGGTGGCCCCTTCCACCTTTGAGTTGCTACTATTAGCATTTGTATTACATGGAAAGGCATTCATTTATTTATAAATGTCTCTCAGACACTTGGGGGGTGCAGTGTGTTGAGCATCAGACTCTTGGTTTCAGCTCAGGTCGTGATCTTAGGGTTGTGAGATTGAGCCCTGTGCTCAGCAAGGAGTCTGCTTCGGGTTTTCTCCGTCTTTCTCTGCCCCTCCCAATCATGTTCTCCAAGATAAATCTTAAAAAAAAAAAAAAAAAGTCTCTCTGCTGTCTCCTCACCCACTTGAGACTGAGGACTGCTTTGTGTCCCCAGGTCTGGCAAAGTAACTGGCACTTGCCATCATAGAGAAGGCAGCCAGTAAATGCTAGCTGTCGTGAAGTGTCGGGTGCGGAGGAGAGAATGCTCAAGGGCACAAAATCCAAGTGATTTTGCCCCAGGTTGTGTCGTGGTTCTTGCACGCGTAAGTTCTAGTTCACCTGGGTCTGGTCACTGAGTATCTGGCAGAGTTCTCATTAGAACGGACCCTCGGGATGAGCTCTGCCACAGCGCCCCGACCCCCTCAGCAGTACCTAAGACCATTTTGATGTGGAAGAGTCACAGAAAGATCGCTAAAAATCGATCCAATGGTAATCCGCATTTTTTTCCCCAACCCCTTATGCCATCGAATCCAAAAAGCAGAGGAGGGCTCAGCGTGCTTATTAGTCACTAAGGGTAAATGTTCCTTTGCCAGCTCTTTTGAAAAACTGAACCTAAAGTAACATTTTTCTCAGCCTCATATAAACCAGATGTTCTCCCATTCTTTTAAGTTCCTCATATCTAACAAACATGATATGGTATTGAAGTGAAATACCATTGGCCTAAGTATAATGAACCTACCTCAGGTAAAGTCTCCTTTTATCCTTCTTTCAAGATTCAAAACCTATTGCCGGCAACATCCATAAAGTTTAAAATGGAAATTTAGCGTTAGAGAAGGTGCTGGAAAAAACTCAGAAAAGGCAGAACTCAGAAAAGGCAGGGCTGGAAGGGCTAGCTTAGCCAGAGGACAATAAGGAAGAAAAATATAAGAAGACAAAGAAAAAAACAAACCAATGGAGTTTTGTTTCAGTTAGTTTCAAAGGTGAAAGTGTCATTTTACTGCCTCACAGCTATGCCTGACAGGAAGTGTATGTTTGCTCTAAATCCTAATTTGGGTGTGTTCCTGTAGAAATGCTGAACCCTCTCCTGAGGGAAACAGAAACTCAATTATGCAGGAAACTAGATGCAGCACAAACCATTGTAGCTCCTCGTGGCAGGCAGCAACAGTGGTGTGGCGGCCAGGAAAACGGTGCTTCTATCTCATTAGCAAGCAGACGGTTCTCCCCCACTCAGGATGAGAATCCGAAGGTTGCCCTTGGACGTTCAGATTTTCTATTGTGCCAGACCCGACCAAGAGCCTTTTGTGAAGGTATGTGGGAGCTCCCTGAGAGCTAATGAGGCGCTGGTGATTCCTCAGAGATCTGCCACTGGGTATGTTTCCAAATGCCTCCTAATTACAAAGGATGTGCTGACATTTCCACCGAAGCAGGTATTTTATTTGTTTTGGGAAATGGATATGATGTGGCTTGTCCCTCCTCCTTGGAGTAAAAAATCCACATTTTAGTTTTTTCATTCAGCCCTGTTTGTACCTCTGTTAAATGTAGAGTTCACTAAAAACGTGTGCTTTATTTAATACATTTAAAGTCCTGTGTTTATGACTCTTTGACAGGGTTTTAGGTAAAGCCCCATGAGAAGATAATAAAATATATTAGTTAATTTCCTTACCTATAAATCTGGGTGGCAGGTACTTTATATCTGTCACTGTACATATTGCAAATTGAGTGGCGTGTTACCTGGCAACTTTGACCAGATGTACATAAATGCCTTTTCTCTATGATGCAAAAGTCCACTGACACTAGTACCCAGGTATTTTGCTGAATTAGTCACTATATCATTTAGTGATTTATCCAGATGTTAAGGGGGACAAAAAATAGATTTTTAAGTTGAAATTGACTTTGGTCATTCATAAGCATAGTTACAATGAAATAATAAATGTGTACAAAATCAAGTTTCTCAGTTTTGAAGGAAAGGTTATGTTGATAGTTTCTGAATTGTACATAAAGAAATGTAACCTAATTGTAACTTAGCCTAAAGCTTTGTGTTTCTTTGTATTGTTGCTTCTGGTGGATGTTACCATTTGTTATTTCTATCAGGGTTTGTGGCTTTGTGCCATAGCCTTGAGAGAAAACATAAGGAGTCTTGATTTTAAAAAACTTTCTATCCTTATCTTCCCAATTTCCCTATCTATAGAAGATTACAGAATGATTGCTGATTAGCTCCTTAACAATTCAAATTTAGATACAGGCTAAAAGAGAATAATTTAGGGCTTTTCAGGGGTATAAGTCACCTGTGGAATTAGGCACAATAATTCACACTCCATGAGCACTCAGCAGTGGTAGCAAAAGTGGAAAACCTTGTGACTTTAATTTGTACGTACTAAGTGTCTCCGCTGCACTGTGTTGAATTCTGCATTTGTTCAGAAATTGTAGCTGAAATTAGCCCTTTTCCCAAAGTCCCGATTCAGTTTATGGCCTACTGCTAAAACTCCACCCGTTACCGGCAGTTGTGTACCTGCGGTTGTTTTTAGCAGGCGAAGGAAAAGCAGATATATCAGGTTTCGGGGGCTTCTCCTCTGCATTTCAGATCATTACCGTTGAGGAGGCCAAGCGCAGGAAGAGCACCTGCAGTTACTATGAGGACGACGAGGAGGCCGCCCTGCCGGTCCTGCAGCCCCACAGCGCACTCCTGGAGAACATGCACATCGAGCAGGTGGGCTCTCAGGACAGGGGTCTCCTAGGCCTTAAAGAAGCATTTCCCATCCCTACCTGCATTTGCTCTTCTCATGGGGGGAGGGAAGAGCCAAGTTTTACTGGAAGAACGCCAGCAGCCTAACCAATACCAGCGTCTGAGAGGTTACATTAGAATTCCCTGTCACCTTTTCGGGGAGTTTGGGGACTTGGCCAGAAACCGTATCCGTCTTCTAAGTCCGAATGAAAACCCATTCTTGTCTTCAGTACAATTTTTAAACTATCCTACTGTAGTCCTAATGCATATTCCTAACACTTAAAAAAAAGGATCCAGATTTATCCTGGTGATTACTACAGAGTTCCAATAGTTTTAACTTATTGGGATCAATAAAAGTTATATAGCAAATACACTTTACTAGCTGTATGAAAACTACCAACCACTAGGAGTAATTTTCCTTTTTCTGTGATTTCCTTTGTTCATTTTATATTTTCTGAAAACCTGTAACTTTAGTTTTATGAAATACTATAATGTGCTGTATTTGAACTGGAGTAAGGACTCTCTTGCATTTCTCCTGTTAGCTTAGAAACCTGAATTTCAGAGACCCTAAAGAATCAAGTTCAACTTCCTCAATTTGCAAACGAATCTGTGAAGGCTCAGGAAAGCCAAGAGATTTGACCAAAAGCAGCCACAGAAAAGGGGTTCGTGCTGATATTACACCTGATGTTAAGCACTCTGAAGACTTCAGGACTTCAGAGTCTCCTTTGTTGGTACCTTTGAAGAGATTTGCATTATTGGTATTTATGGCAGCCAAGTTGAAGCTAAATGTTAACACAGGTGAAAGACACAGCAAGGTGAATGCAGGCTGCATTTGACTCCTAGCACGAAGCACCTGTGGCCTTTGCTCTCCCGTGGGAAGCTGCACTGGCGCTGTCAGTGGTAGCTCTGAGCTTATGAGCATTTAGAAAGAACAAGTGGAGAACCGTGAACTGTTTGGTGAAGGTCAGGTTGAAGTGTAAAAGGGAGAGCAGGTGTCTAATTCCTATCAGGCTAGGTGCTGTATCTCCAGATGTCTAGTTGCCTAGTGACCCTCATTCAAGTCCCTAAGAGGGAGTGTGTGCTCTGGCTGGCATCCCTGCCAGGGCAGCACCATCAAGGAAGAGATTTTTCCCTTCTCTTTCCCGGTGTATAGTTACAAATATTTGTCAGATTAAAAAGGAGCAACATGTGATTAAGTGTGATTTTGAGCTTGAGCCTCAGGCACTTGCTTAGTGCTACAAGCTTATTAGATTTGTGGGCAGATTGTATATTTACATCTCCATCTTTGGATTTGCAGCTGGCCCGACGCCTTCCAGCACGGGTACAGGGGTATCCGTGGAGACTCGCATACAGCACTTTAGAGCATGGGACCAGTTTGAAAACTCTCTATCGGAAGTCGGCGTCGCTAGACAGTCCTGTCCTGTTGGTCATCAAAGATATGGATAATCAGGTGAGGCGTGTTCATCTCACAGAAAACATTTTGTGATGACGATGTTCAAACTTACATAATAGTAGAGAGGCCAGTGTAAGAACTCGCCCTCATCCAGAGTTCATAGCTAGCAGGATTTTGCCACATACACTTCATAGGTCTTTGTTGGTTTTTCTTTGCTGAAGTATTTCTTTTAAGATTTTATTTACTTATTTGACACACAGAGGTCACAAGTAGGCAGAGAGAGAGAGAGAGAGAAGGGGAAGCATGCTCCCCACTGAGCAGGGAGCCCGATGCAGGGCTTGATCCCAGGACCTCGAGATCATGACCTGAGCCGAAGGCAGAGGCTTAACCCACTGAGCCACCTAGGTGTCCCTTGCTGAAGTATTTTATTTTATTATTATTATCTTTTTAAAGATTTATTTATTTGACAGACAAAGATCCCAAGTAGGCAGAGAGGCAGGCAGAGAGAGAGGAGGAAGCAGGCTCCCCGTGGAGCAGAGAGCCCAATGCGGGGCTTGATCCCAGGACCCTGGGATCCTGACCTGAGCTGAAGGCAGAGGCTTTAACCCACTGAGCCACCCAGGCGCCCCGCTGAAGTATTTTAAAGTAAATCCCAATTATTATGTCATATCACCCCAATATACTTCCAAATGTATCTATAGGAAAAAATGGAGTGTATTTCCAAATACAGTTACATATAGGAATTTTTTTTTCCTCTGCTCGCCATATAGTAGGAAGCAATAATGATATTCTGCAACCTAAAGCTGGAAAAGCTGGACAGAAGTCAAGTCTGGATTGGCAGATAGTGCAGAAAGAAGTTCCAGTGCCATACCGGAACTCTTTACAGGTAGCTGAACTAGTGCCCACAAACCTTGCCTGGGTGGTTGTCCAGATGGAGAGCCAGTCAGGGCTGAAGTGTGTTGCACCTGAAGGACCCAACTGTTAAGATATAGCAAGGGAAATTCTGTACCATTGCTCCTCGCCCTTTCCCTTGGTCTTGGAGGCAGTGGTGAATTCTAGATATTACCCCCATGCACCCTCACTAGTACTTCTGTCAGCGTGGGTGTGAGTGGAATCTGGGCAGTTTTCTTTCATATACTACCCACTCAGGTTTTTGCTCCACAAAAGGAAGACATCTTTCAAGATTTAGTCATTTCAGTTTGCTCTCTGCTATATTAAGAAGAAATTTCTTTACATTTTTAAGATGTAGATGTCATTCTTTTGTTTCTGGCATTGAAGCAGGTTTTGTTCAACAGCCTTTCATTTATTCATATGTTCAGAAAATGTATGAGTGCCTATTATATATATATATATTGTATATATATATACAATATATATATATATACATATATTACTATGAAGCATTGCTTGCTCTGAAGCTATATGATTGTGGGCATTTTAGGGAAATCGATCTTTGCTATCATAATTTGTCTTGGGAGAAATTAGCAGAGAGATGGGTACTGGAGGCACTGTCTTTCTCAACTGTGGTCTTTCTTGTGACTTTATTGCTGTGTTATTATAGATAAAGAATTGTGGGGAGTAGTTTACCTATTATCGTTATTATTACTTCTTGATTGATGACACTTTATTTAATCATGATCCAAGTGGGTACGGTCAGGTTAATAATTTTAAGTAATAACAAAGGTTTAAAATGGAATTACATAGGGATTTAGTGAAATGTTAGAGTTGTTTTATATGAGCTATGGCTAGATGGTTTCATCACATACAAACCCTCATCATAAGTATAGATTAGTTCTACTAATTTACCAAAAGATACCAAGTTTGTTGGGGAATGTGTTGGCAGCACAGAGCAGGAATGCAGCACAATTTCACCTGCACCCAGTGACCCCCCCCCCAAGGCAAGAATTTGGCTTTGCTGTGTTTGAGAACAGGGTAGAATAACACCTGTAAATTTATCTGGGAATAAATTATGTAAAATTCTAATTTAAAAGCATTATGTGTGCAGAACAGCAGCAAAGGGAGCTCTGCAGAATCAATAGTCAGAGAAACAACCATAACTGGTAGAAATTATAAAAACAACAGTCACTTCAAGTCTCTAAAAAACTGCTGTGATATATCCTCAAGGGGTAAGTCCCGAGCACTTCTTACCCCCTACCCAAGACCTGTGTTCCAGAGGCTAAATTCCAGGTAAGTATGGCTTAGAGGTGGAGGATTATTTTCTTCTACCCAACCTCTGTTTGTAGGGGAGATGCTCTACCTTAGGCATGGTAGAATGAAGGAATATCAAAAGCCCTTGCCACAGCTCTTAGAGCAGAAGTTCTATGACCAAGAGCTACTTCCCCCGCCTGCCACCCTCCTCATAAAATAAAAGTGTTCCTCTGAGGGAAGCAGCCACTGTCCAGCCCCCAGCTCCACAGCAGACCCCTGGCTCCCAGCTCTAGGAGAAGAGGCAGATTGTAAGACATAGAGGTCTGCTAACCTCTTCCCATGAACACACCAAAGTTACAACTGTCAAATAGTTCTCTCTGAAAAAGACCTGCAGACTGACAGAACATATGTTGTATAACAGAGGATGGGGCTGGGGGGTGGGGGTGGTGGGGACAAAAGAAAAAAAGCCACATCAAGATGGGTAGGAGGGGCGGAAAAGCAGTCTTGACAGGACTCTGCCCCGTCCTCCTCGCGACCCACAAGAGGGAGAGAGATCACAAAACATGCAGCTCCTCTCTGAGACGTGAGGGGTTAAGTCCCACATTAGGCACGCCAGCCCATGGGACCTGTACCAGAAAGGCAAGCCCCCAGAACAATGGTCTTTGAAAACAAAGGCTAATTTTGAAAATGAGGCTGATTTTGGGGAGAGCAAGAGGGCTGGCTGTAGGAAAGGGAAGATTGCACTGTTGAAGGGCTCACACACAGACTCACTTGCTCTGAGTCTCAACACAGAGGCAGCATCTTGAAAAGCACCTGGGCTGCACGTGAGGGAGATTTGTTGACTAGTTTCAGAGAGTATACCTGAGGGCAGGGGTCTGATGGAGATCTCTCTGGGAAAAGAGACACTGGAGGGTGCCGCCTTTTTTTTTTTTTTTTTTTTTACTGCACACCTGGTGCTGGTGGGTGCCATTTTTAGTGCACTCAATTTCCCTTGCTAGTGCCACCAGCTGACTCCATGTTCCCCTGTGGCCCCAATCCACCAGGCCAGCCCACTGTTCACCCAGCTTGGCCTCTGCCCCGCCATACCCGGCCCTCAGGCTGGCCCCAGCTCTGCTCATCCACCACAGCCTCTCCAGACGTAGCACACGGACTTTCCCCAGCCCTGCACTCATCCACTTGTCCACTGTGGCTCCCACCAGACCCCTTGCACAGGCTCCCCCAGCCAGTCCTTGTCTACCACACCCCCTGCGCTATCAGACACAGTGGCTGAACTTGCCCTGGCCCAGACCCTGTCCACGGCATATCTTTTTAAAAAAAAAAAAAGGACATAGAGCTCTGAAGCTGTCCCCAAAGGAACGGACTTTATTTAGAAGAGTATGGACAAGTTCAAGCCAAAGGGTACCCTAGAAAATGATGACAATTTGGGGGTAAACGATTAAGAGGCGGCTGATACCTGCATGAAGACAACAAGCTAAACTGAGGAGCATCTAGTTGAGCAGAGAGAACTAGGAAAAGAGACTGCTAAGGAGGGCCTTCCTAGAGTTAGGAGAAACTTCATAAACTGCAGGGAGGGCCCAATTTTAGTCAAATTAGACTGTAGAGTAACTTGTACCACAAGGCACTGTGGAAAATAGAGCAATCATCAGGCAATTGATGGAGTCTGATTTATACTAACTTAATTCCAGTTGAGGTACAGAAATGTTAACTTTGTTATTGCTCAATTACATTTTCCCATTTTTGTGGTAATTTTGTTATACATATTACATTGATATATATTAACCCAATGATAAGTTGTGCATTAAGGAGGGCACTTGATGGAGTGAGCACTGAGTATTATATGCAACTGATGAATCATTAAATTCTACCTCTGAAACTAAGAATATGCTGTATGTTAATTAAATTGAATTCAAATAAATAAATTAAAAAAAATAAAAAGATTACTACTTCATGTAATGTGTTCTACTAAAGAAGCTGAGAAAGGAGAGGAGAGCAAATATACATTTGTAGGTTTTGTTATATGAACCTTATTTTTGTTTTACTACTTCTGGCTGTCTCAAACTTTTTTTCCTCCTTGTATTCCTTTGTTCTGTTATTGGCAAATATATTAAATTTTTAATGGTATAGACTCAACAATATCATTATATATATACCATAAAATTTCTTTCCAGATAAATGAATAGAAAAGAAAATGGACATTTTCTTACATAACCACAATGCTATGTACCTAACAAAATTAACAGTAATTCCTTATTATCATCCAGTCCCTAATCCTTAAATATATTTCCATGATTGCTAAGAAGGTTTTTTAGCTAAGAAAGAATATATTTAGAATCATGAGAGGGTAAAAGTACGGTGGCTTTTCCTTTTCATTGATCAGGAAAGGACCCACTTCCGTCTACCTATGGCCATTGCCCTTCCTGTCCTGTTTTAAGCACATGCTTTTAAAAGTAGATGCCTATCTCAATTGTATTTTTAGTTCTTTTACTGAAAGATCACCAGGAGAAGGAAAATGGATTTTTGATGTTTTCGTTAGTGTTTTGTTTTTGTTGTTCTTAGCAGCTCTAGAGAAGGGTTTAATAGCAGGAAGTATGAAGAACCTTAATTAGAAAGAGTTTCTAGACTTCTCCCCTACCTAATTTTTAGTATTTCAAGTTGCCAGGAACTAAGTGTAACTGGTGAAGAAGAGAGAGATTCTACCATGGTGATAATCCAATTAAAATAATTTTCAAAAGGGGTGTCTGGGTGGCTCAGTGTGTTAAGCCTCTGCCTTCAGCTCAGGTCATGATCCCAGGGTCCTGGGATCGAGTCCCGCATCGGGCTCTCTGCTCAGCAGGGAGACTGCTTCCCCCCCTCTCTCTGCCTGCCTCTCTGCCTACTTGTGATCTCTGTCTGTTAAATAAATAGATAAAATCTTTAAAAAAAATCATTTTCAAAAGTTACGACATTTTTCAGATAACCTCCATTTAAAGCAATGTTTCTCCAGTGGGTTTCTGAAGTAGGAGGTGTATCAGAATCACTTAGGGATGTTTTCAAAATATATATGTTCATTCTTGCCAGCTCTTACCCTTTGCAAGCACTGGTCAGGATCTGAGCAGGAAGACAGGAAACAAGGACAGTGAGGAAAGAAAATGGAAAAATTATTGGTTCAAATACATCTAAATCATCCTGAAAGTCCATAGTCTTATGGCATTGTTATTATTTTCTTTTTTTTTTTAAGATTTTATTTATTCATTTGTCAGAGAGAGAGAGAGAGAGAGCGAGCACAGGCAGGCAGAGTGGCAGGCAGAGGCAGAGGGAGAAGCAGGCTCCCTGCCGAGCAAGGAGCCCGATGTGGGACTTGATCCCAGGACGCTGGGATCATGACCTGAGCCGAAGGCAGCTGCTTAACCGACTGAGCCACCCAGGCGTCCCATATTGTTATTATTTTCTTAAAAGCCATCTTGAGCCAAGAGATGTTAGATCAGTCATGTTAAGGACACAGTCCTTTTTTTTTTTTTTTAAGATTTTATTTATCTATTTGACAGAGAGAGATCACAAGTAGGCAGAGAGGCAGGCAGAGAGAGAGAGAGAGAGAGTGAGAGGATAGCAGGCTCCCCGCTGAGTAGAGAGCCCCATGTGGGGCTTGATCCGAGGACCCTGAGATCACGACCTGAGCTGAAGGCAGAGGCTTAACCCACTGAGCCACCCAGGTGCCCCAAGGACACAATCTTAATAAGCATATTGCCAACTCATTTTTATAAATTGAAAGAAAAATTTATTTTCTCTGGGGAAATGTCTGGCCATGAATGCGCTTATAAAAAAACACACAGGACACATGATTTTGTTCTTTCAACCACTCACTTCTGTGCGCAAGATGCATCTTGTTTAATGTCCCCAGTATGTCATCTGTATTCACTGGAGGAAATCTGACCCCATAGGGAACTTCAGAAGTGTTTTAAAATTGGAACAATTGCTGGCCTTTGACAAATACATTCTCTGAGCCACGTGAGTTCCAATTAGGAATAAGGATATTTTATTTGTTTGTTGGTTGTCTTTTTAACTTAAGAGCTCTAATTTAGTAATGGTCTTTGCTGAAAGAGGTTTAATGATATCTCAGAACAGCATTGTATTGGAGTATTTCAGAAAGCCATTCTTTGGGAGGTTTGGTTTGAAAAAAGATGTTTCTGTTTTCTTTTGACAGATTTTTGGAGCATATGCAACTCATCCTTTCAAGTTCAGTGACCACTATTATGGCACAGGCGAAACGTTTCTGTACACATTTAGCCCCAATTTCAAGGTACCTAAATGGGAGAAATACCCAACTTCCCACTTTTGCATTGTCAGGATCATGGGTGGGGATGGAGTTGGGGGACAGCAGTGGGGCAGCAACTGTCACACAACCTTATCTGGATTCACGCTAGGCTGCGTCTGCTCTTCATGGCTATAGCACACAGACAGCTTTTAGGGTCCCTCCTTGGGCCTTGAAAACTGCTCTTTCACGTGTTCTGGGATCTAGGGAGGGATGATAGCAGGTCAGAGCCAACATGTGCTTGAAGAGGTCTTTCCTAGTTTATAACTCCTTTGAAGATCTCATCCTGGTATAGGAAAGGTCTGGCAATCTGGAGCTTCCTCAGTCAAGGGCTAGTTTCCTTCCACACAGACGTACTATCCCAATAATTCCCTCTTCCCTGATTCTCCAGATTGAAATGTCTGTTCTCTGTCTTGTGTTTCTATCCTAAGGTCTTTAAGTGGAGTGGAGAAAACTCATACTTTATCAATGGAGACATAAGCTCTTTGGAACTTGGTGGTGGAGGGTAAGGTTTTTGTTGTTGTTATTAATTCACTGCCTGACCTGTGAGAGTTTGTTTTGACCCGGGTAACCAGTACCTTGTGTCAGGTGATTTCAGTTAGGCCATCTGCTTCATTAGGACAGTGGCCCAATGCATGAACCTCAGAGTCAAAGATAAAATGATTTATTTATGTGTCTAAATGAGGGACTGTTATCATTTGTCTTTTAGGAAAGATGGGTCATTTAAATGTAATAAAGGAAATGTATTCTTTGTTTTCCAAGCAGTTGAGGGTTTTGTCTGTTGGTAGCATAAAGGAAAGAAGGTGGGGGAAGGGAGAGCAGAAAGTGTTTTCACCTTTTTGTATTTGTGATCATTTCAGGGGACGATTTGGTTTATGGCTAGATGCTGACTTATACCATGGACGGAGCAACTCTTGCAGCACTTTCAATAATGATATCCTTTCCAAAAAGGAAGACTTCATAGTTCAGGACCTCGAGGTATGGACATTCGAGTGAAACTCACTCAGACTGCCTTAAAATACCACATTAAAAAGATCGGGTTCCATCAGCCCTCCTAAAGCTGGCTGGAAGACAAGCCCCGGCCCTGACTGCCTCATCCATACTGCTTTCTTTCCGCCATCGTCTCAGAGCACGGCCACACCGCAGAGGGATTCTCAGAGGGACATGTGGAGGGCAGACAACGAAGAAAGAGAGTTGAAGTCCAGATTGTTGAAAGACTTTGTACTCCCATTTCCTTCACATCCATACAGCGAGGAATCAATATTTATAGATGTATGAGTTGAATGCAATTTTTATTTTTGGTAACTGTGAAAAAAAGATACTGTGGAAATACAAACATGCCTTGTGTATTTATCAACATAATTTTCATTACCAAAATGTACAGCATACTATTGTTTGCCATGGAAAAGTTTAGTCTCATTTAGAAAAATTGAAAGTGCTTGGCACTTAAAGGGAATATATGATTTTTTTAAAAATTGTCTTATTTATTATTTCTAGTATATTGTCGAAAATGTGTTGGCAGTTTTTTCTTTTAATGTGCAAATCTTGGAATAAAGAAATGTATACATTTTGTGCTATGTTTTGGCAACAAACCCATTTGATTTACATAGTTTTATGTTGAATTTTTTTTTTTTTTTTTGCCCTGATTGTTTAGGGTGATAGGTCTTAAGCAGCATATGTATATGCATAATTCTGAAATTTAAAAACTCATTACCAATGTTTATTGATTTGACTATTATAGGCCAGCCTTCCATTTAGTCATTAAAAAGGTACATTTTTACTTACTCTGATCATAATTGTGTGAAGAAGCAGCAGCAGCAGCAGCAGCCATTTCTCAGTCATAAGTTGGTATTTACAGAAATGGGTACCTTTCTGAATCTAGACGTAGAACAATTCCTGCTTTTGAAAAGAAAGTGTTTTGTTTCCTACAAAATCATGTGTATTGATAACAAAAACTTTATTTTCATAGTGTTTTGTGCATAATTTCCCCCAACTTCTTAAATTAATGAATAGGCCTCTGTTTTAAAAGGAACTGAATGTTTTAATTTCTGCATATTTTATATCAAATGAAAAATGTCAAATTAGCCCAGTTGTCTTGGTTTCTAGACTCGTTTGAGAAAAAGCAATGCAAAGAAGTACATTCATACCAAAATTGGAATTTAAAAAACCCTATTTTTTTAACAACCCATTTTCATATCATAAAATACTCTTTGTTAAAAATGATTTTAAAAACCTCGTTAAAAATTAATATTATCGATTGCCAAACTTTCATGAAAGCCAAAGACTGCTAACGGAAAAAGTTTTCAAATAATAGCCAAAGCTGAGAAGTAGTCTGTCATAAATTATATCCCCAGTGATCTCTGAAAGGAAAAATTAAAAACAAGTAGCATTTATACACCTGCATTTAAAAAAAAAAATCTTTATAGAATGTTAGCCTTAAGCTGGCAGAAAATTTCCTTTAGATTATTCTCTTATGTTTGGATATTTATGAAAGAGAACAAATTACCAAGTGGCCTCCTGTCAGATCAGCAACTCATTTACCCTACTCATATTCCATGCAAGTTTAAATGAATTCTGTTAAATCTTAAATATGTTGCCTGGGTGTGCTTTCACCCAAGTTCTCCTATTGAGAACTCTTGATTAACAACATATTGACAGTTTAACCTTAATCTGCTTGTTAAATGATGTGTTGGTGTGAGATATCAGGAATGTCTCATGATGATCAAGTTTAGCATTTACGCCATTTGCAACCATAGGCTATTAACGAACAAAATGGTCATTTTGCATATAGTTCACTCCTACCTAGTTTAGTCCATGATATTATAATTGTGAGAGCATATCCAGATGCTGTGTTCTCTATTTAAAACAGTATTGTCCAATCAGAAATGTGTGGCCCTTCATTTATGGATATTGAGTATATGTAATGCAGTGCTAGCCCAATATTTTCAATAAAGGAATTTATGCATCCAGTGTGATTTCTTTCCCGAGGATTAATTCAACAGGTATTTATTGGATGCTAGAGGTTCTCCGTGTGTGAGAGGATGATGAAATATCCAAAATTAAACAAGGTCCAGTGCTCATATTTTCATTGCTGCCTTGGAAAGTCCCTTTTTGTTCCCATTAGCCACCCTCTTGTTTTCTCATCAGTTCATTAAAACTCCTCTGTTAGTTCTTGAGCCAGTTTCTCTCTACTTAATCCTTCTAGCTGTTCTTTGAATAGTGACCTCCTCTTTTTAACATCTCTCTTGATCTACTTCCTAATATCCATGAAGGATCTTACCCTCTCATTAGTTTTTCTGATCCCAGGCATCCTGTCTTCTAGCCCTAAAGATGAAGACCTCAGTCTTAACTGCTTCTCAATTCCTCAGTTTTTGAGTCTACATTAAAACACTAGGGTGGGAGGGGGCAACCTAATGGCTCACTAGACTCTGTTGAAAATGATTTAGATATATCCCCATGCTACGAGTCACCAGGGACATCCTGATGAGCATGAGAAGTATTATTGCCCTTCATTTGATGTTCTTTTCTTTAATTACTTCTAAGTTTCTAAAGGCATGCGAAACAAGACTAGTAAAAGAACTACCTTCCTTTTGAGGAAGGCACGGAGAGTCCCTTAAACAAGAAAGGGAAGCTAAGATTCCTATTCTTTTGAGGATGCCTAACTTATTTTTACCAACATAATCAGATAAGAAAGGTAAGGCAGTCTAAACCAAAGGCAGTTCCAGAAATTCTAGGTCAGTTATATTCACCCGTTATGCAAATATCAGAAGTGCTTCTGACCACTTCCTTCTGCCCAATCAGGTCACATACCTCTTCTCATTCAGAGGAAACCCTAACCTCAGAGCATCACATCCTCTGCTCCTACCTCCTTGCCTGTGACTATTATCCATAGTGATCCCCTAACAGAAGTGTCTTTACTGAGAAAATTAGGCTTTACAATTCATTCCAAAAACTAAAAATTCACTCCAATGTACTGCTTGCCTTTCTATTTCAAATCTAGTGATTCAGAATAAAAAGTAGATAGGACCTCCTTGGTGTGGTCAGTCAAACCACCAAAATGGTGTTTCTTGATAGAAACTGACCTATTGTTTATTTTTCTAGGTCAGTGCTGCTCCATAGAACATTCTATGATGATGGAAAGTTTCCATGAATTTTTCCCTATCACTTATGGTAGCTACTAGCTACCCTACTAGTGTTGAACACTTGAAATGTGACTTGAGTGACTGACCTGAAATTTTAATTTTCATTTAAATTTAGCCAAATGTGGCCAGCCCCTGCCATCATGAACAGCACAGCTCTAGATCAAGATTTGGCACAGCCAAATCGTACTTCATCAGCTATGAACTTAGACTATTATTCCTTCACCAGAAGAGAGCATTGCATTCTGAGTACTTTTATTTATCTCTGCCATTATCCACACAACTTGGCACCACCTAAAGTAACAGCGTGTGTCTTACTGTTTTAGGTAAGTGACCGGAAGACTGAGTTCTCTGAATCTTTCCAAGCTGAAAAGTTGAATCTCTATAGGATTATTGATCTCCATTGCTAACCAAAGATAATGAAAACCTCTCCCAGGCCTTGTTTCAAATTAGGATTTTCTGCCTTGGCCATTAGCATGTATTTTGTTCCTGCACTGGACATTCTGCTGCTCATGGTAGCCCCATAGGATGCCACATCCCTCATCAGACATCCGTCCAAAATGCCTAATGGACCACCGGAAGGAAAAACAATTTATTGCTTACACAGAACTGTATATCCAGTCTGAATCATCAAAGAATAGTGAACCACCAAGAGTGCCCCAAATAGTTATACTTGGTGACCAATCTTCTTTACTAAGCTTGTCAACTGGGATGCCCACTAGCTACATGCACACTGAGAGAACCTGCTTACATACGGACAAAGTTTTCAATATCAACCTGTTAGAGTGAAGGATGATCAAAAAGTATTGGAGACCACTGGATAATCTTAGTGTCCTGTGTACACATCAACAAGGGCCCATCATTTGATCAACTACTTCACCTCTAGGGTTACAAAAAGTAACTGATTTAGCTTCTTAACATAACCCTTGAGGAAAACATTAAACAGGAAACACCAAGAAGAAACACACTCATGTTCAATAAACTTGGATGATAAGGCACGTTTTCTCATGTCTCCACAGCTAAAAAAAAAAAAAAAATCCTCCTTACCTTGACATACTCTGAAAACACTGGAATTCAGCCGATCAGTTCAGCTTTTAATCCCTACAGCAATCCTTCTTGGCTTAACCTCATTCTCCACGAGCTGATGGGTCAATGATATTTTTACCTAACAGCTGACTGAGATCAGCTCTTTCATCTTTGAAGACTCAAGTTAACAGTAAGAACCTTTTTTTTTAAGATTTTATTTATTTATTTGACAGACAGAGATCACAAGTAGTCAGAGAGGCAGGGAGAGAGAGAGGAGGAAGCAGGCTCTCTGCTAAGCAGAGAGCCTGATGTGGGGCTCGATCCCAGGACCCTGGGATCATGACCTGAGCTGAAGGCAGAGGCTTTAACCCACTGAGCCACCCAGATGCCCCAGTAAGAATCTTTCTTCAAAGACAGGCTGTGTTGAGGTGTTGTGTCAACCTTGGGAGTTGTTAAAAGGCCCCATTATTACTCCATACTCAGCAAGGCCTAGTCGTGTTCTCTTGCAGCATCTTGTTTCCCTATTAGGTTTTCCAAAGGGTCAGAAAAGTGGATAGGTTTGACCTGGAGTCCATGAGGAAGAGTTGGGGGCATGTGGCATGGGTCATATCATCAGATCACCCAGGTAGAACTCAAAGCTTCTAAACATTTCAAAAGGCAGCTGGCATAGTGCCCAAGGCATGAACATTCTGGGTTTGAATCTTTGCTCTAGAGCTTACTATGTGAACTTGGTTAAGTAATGTAACTTCCATGTGCCTCATTTTCCTTATCTACTAAGTGAGAATAATAATAATGACCACCCAGAATTGTATGATGATTAGAGCACTTACAGTAATGCTGAGCATAAAGTAAGCACTACTAAACAAGAAAGGAATCCCCCCCCCTTCAAATGGAGAAAACTAATGTGAGAGTTGCAAAGGAAACTTCATTTTCTAAGACAGCAACTCATTTAGTTATGAAAACTATTTTCAGACACATTGCAATAGTTCCCATTTCCTCTTTAGATATTTTTACTAAGGATTTGTTTCCTTTCTTAATTACAAAAATAATACATGTTGATGGTAACGTTTTCAAAGAGTAAAGAAGACAATTCAGTAAAAGGCAAACATTTTCCTCCCTATATTCTCAGATAACAACCATCAAACTTTCCTGGGTTTCCTTCTAGAGCATTTCTATACACATATACTCATTTATAAATTCTTCACATGAATAGAAGCATACTGTATATACCATTCTTCAGTTGTCTTTTTAACTTAATATACTGTGGACAACATTTTGTGACAGTACATATAGACTTACCTCATTCTTCATTGCATGGGTCTATCATTGTTAAATGGTTCTTCATTAATAGAACATTTTTTGGCTATTAAAAAGTTCTGAGTAACATCCCTGTATATAGAACTTGGTGCATTTATGAATGATATATTTTTGAGATAATTTTTAGCAGTGAGTCAGAGTTACATACATTCTATTTAAAAGGATGCTAATTATTCCTCTATAAAAGTTACACTAACTTGGTTACACCAATCGTGTATGAGTATGCCAGTTCCCTCATACTCTGACCAACACTAGTTAGAGATTATGGCCATCTCTTTTTAATCTTTGCTAAAAAGGTATCTTTTTTTCATTTTCATTTTCTAATCATCAATGATGTTGAAAACTTCCCACAGATTGGCTATTTTTGTCTTTCTTCCTGAATGTTCTATCCAAGTCCTTTGTATTTTTTCTATTTTCATCATCTTACTGATTTTTTATAGTACATAATTAGTTTTTGATATAATGTTCAATGATTCATTAGTTCGGTATATCACCCAGTGCTCATGATATTATGTGCCCTCTTAAATGCTCCTCACCCAATTACCCCATCCCCCCACCCACCTCCCTTTTTGCAACCCTCAGTTTGTTTCCTGGAGTCAAGAGTCTCATATGGTTTGTCTCCCTCTCTTATTTCTTCCCATTCAGTTCCCCACACACACACACTTATTGTCCTCTTCACTATTCCTTACATTAGTGAAACCATGTGATACTTGTGTTTCCCTGATTGGCTTATTTCACTTAGCGTAATACCCTCCAGTTCCATCCATGTCCATACAAATCACCTTTACTGATTTGTAAGCATTCTTTGTATATGCAGCCACAAACTTGCAAGCATGATTCTTAAGGTTGTGGTGCAGAAAGAAATGATCCTTCCTCTAGCTGCTCAAGTTCTTCCTCTAGCTGCTCAAGTCTTAGGGGTATAAATGAAAGAAGACTGGAGAAGAGATTTCGGGGATGTGGTGGTGGTAGTGGCATGTGTAGCTGAACTTGGGGAAAGAATGCCTTCATTTTCAGATCTCTCTGTTATTGGCATTCTGAAAAAGGTAGACTGAAGGGAAGTTCCAGGGCTTCAGTGATTTAGGACATTGCCTAGGAGTTACATTACACTTCTAAAAGTGAAACATAAAAAATGGTACAGAAGACCATTGAAATGAAGAGCAAACTATCCATTGAGTTTGCACTTAGGTGAAGGGGTTGAGAGAAGGGTGCAAAGCCAAATGATAAATCGGATTCTTCAGTCTAAGTTATTACGTTGGTTTAGGGAGATTTATCAGCAACAGCTCCCCATGCAAAACAAAAACAAAACAAAACAAAAAACCAAGAAGGACATTTTTAAAGAGCATCTTTCATAAAATAGATAACCTAGGCAAGATAATAATGCTAGGTAAGAATGTGGTAAATGTTAGCTAGATCCTGCAACCTCCACTTATTAATAAGTCACTTACCTGTAACTGTTTCCTCTGTGACTCAGTTTCCTCATCTGTAAAATGAGAGCAATGGTACCTTCCTCAAAGAGATGTTATGAGATGAAATCAATTAATATAAGTAAAGTGTCATTATAATAGATATGTTCACTTGTTTTTTCTTTACCCTTCAATATTGTTTCCAAGATTTGTTCATGTTGTTACTGCAGCTATATTTTATTGTGTGTGTTTAATATTCCTCTGGGGAGTGGTGCCTGGGTGGCTCAGTCAGTTAAACATCCGTATTCTTAATTTAGGCTCAAGTCATGATCTCAGGGTTGTGAGATCGAGCCCTACCTCAGGCTCCACACTTAGTGGGGGTCTACTTGAGATTCACTTTCTTTCTTTCTGCCTCTCCCTTTGCTCTCCTGTGTGTGCACGCTCTGCTTGCTCGCTCTCTCTCTTTCCCTCAAGTAAATCAATCTTTTTTTTTAAGATTTTATTCATTTATTTAACTGAGAGAGAGAAAGAGAGAGAGATCACAAGTAGGCAGAGAGGCAGGCAGAGAAAGAGGGGGAAGCAGGCTCCCCACTGAGCAGAGAGCCAATGCGGGGCTCGATCCCAGGACCCTGGGATCATGACCTGAGCTGAAGGGAGAGGCTTAACCCACTGAACCACCCAGGCACCCCTCAAGTAAATCAATCTTAAAAAAAAAAAATCCTCTGGTGGATATATCACTATACCACTATTTACCCATTCTCCTGTCAATGGATGTGCTTTTTATTTTGTTTTGGCAACAAAACACTCACTGGATGGAACTGCTGGCCCCCCAGTATGTGAATATTTGGCTTGACAAGATACCTCACAATGTTTCACAAAGCGACTGTATCATTTATATGCCCATCCTAAGAATACCTTGTTCAACATCTTATATTAACTTTCTTCATTTCTGCCATTTTCAATAGTGTGCAAATTTATTTCATTGTAGTTCTAATTTATGTTTCCCTGACTACTAATGAGGATGAGCATCTTTTAATATGTTTCTTGCTCATTCATGTTTTCTCTCTTGTGAGATGTCTATTTGATGCCTGTTTCTTCTAGTCTGTCTTCTGGGAAGTGGTCACATGAAATCTTTGCCATTCCTGCCTTACAAATAATAGACATTACTCAGCTTGCTAATCCTATCTACTTCTGATGAGGAGGACAAATAATTAATATGATGAAATCTGAGGTTCCCAGGTCCTATATGGGTATTTTCTCAAAAGTCTCCCTGAAACAGGGAATATCTAGGGAAGGGATGAAAAAGGAGGATGTTTGTTGGATTGTGATTTACTTGGCAGATTTGGGCATGTGTTGGCGCTTATTAATTTGGTTTTGTGATTTTTTAAGGAAGGTTTTATTTATTTATTTGACAGGGGGAGGGAGAGAGAGAAGCAGGCTCTCTCTGATCAGGGAGACCAACATGGGGCTCGATCCCCTGGGATTATACCTGAGCCGGAGGCAGACACTTAAACCAACTGAGCCACTCAGGCACCCCTGTGATTTTTTTTTTTTTAGAAACATCAGCAAGCAGTTTGATTATAACAATAGTAAACATTTATTGGGTGCTTATGAGTCAGGTACTATTCTAAGCACTTTACATATATTATTTCAATTAATCTTCATGATAATTTATAATGGTCAGGAGACAGATACTACTATGACTATGTCT
This sequence comes from Mellivora capensis, assembly GCA_004024625.1. Taxonomy (NCBI): domain Eukaryota; kingdom Metazoa; phylum Chordata; class Mammalia; order Carnivora; family Mustelidae; genus Mellivora; species Mellivora capensis. The sequence continues at coordinate 35,108 of PISX010004923.1, read as the reverse complement.
CAACTGAGGAAATGGAAACCTTGAAAGATGAATGACTTGTCCAAGGTAGAATTACTAAATGACAGAAATGGACTTCAAATGGTAGAAAAAGGCTTCCCTAGCACATGCCTTTAACCACTCAGATAACTGCAGGAGTTGGTTGGGAGTATAGCAAAGATGGAGGGAGGGCATGGTGCCCAGAAGCTATTCAGGGTTCTGATGGCCCTTTGGGGTCTATTCTGGGCAGGGATAAAAGTTGAAGATGGGAGGGCAACTGAAGAAATTGAAGAAAGATCAAGAACAGAAATTACTGAGAAGTCAGGAGAATCTCAAAGTTGCTGGGACAGTGCTTCCAGAGGTGTGAAGAGTTACTAGAGTCACCTAGAGTCTCTAGGTTTTAAGATCGTCTGGGTAAATGTAAAGTTAGGGTTTGCCAGCTGTGTTAAGGAGAAAGGGAATCCAGGTGCTGGAGGAGCTGAGTCACGGATGTGCAGGTTGTCTGAGATTACAGTGGGAGTTTGGCAGCATTTGTGGCCCAGGTGCTAAAGCTTTCTATGAATCCAGGCAAGTGACCTAGAGTTGGTGGGCGATGATGACTATGCTACATGCTACAGCATGAGACTCAAAAGGCGGCAGAGTATGGGGGAGTTGCATACAGATAGGCATGGAATCACCTCAAACTGGCAGTTAGAGGCTAGAAGAATACCAACACTCCTTTCAAATCTCTCTCAGCATGTTGAAAGGCAGGGAGAAAAAGCAATTTTTGTTTGTCAAGGCTCAAGGGAAGTTATGTCTTTGGGGGAATGCCAGATCTCATTTAAGGCAAGAAAGTGAAGGTATGGTTCTCTGAAGACACTGAGGATACAGAATGCTTACAGTGAAATTGTGGTTTTTGCAGTGGAAAATTTCAAAGAGGTCGGTAGTGGAAAGAAGCTGGGGGAAAAGAAGCATAGGTAATTTGTATATGAATAAAGAGTTTGAGGGTAACTAATAAGAACAAGAATGAACGGTATAGATGAGATTTCTTTTTTTTTTTTTTTACCTTGAAGTTCTAAAGAAATGTAGGTCTGAATTTGACTTAAAATTAAGTTCAAGATGGAGGGGGTGTACTGATTTACACAGCGCCTGTCTTCTGTCGATTTGGGGGGACAGAACGTGCCTCTGATGCTACTAAAAGGGCTGCCCCCTCTATCAACCACCAATTAAATGATTCTGAGTAGGTTGATTCCTCTTCTGTGTCCCATGTTATCCATTTCTAAAACAGGCATAGTAATATCTACCTCTCTGAGTTGTCAGAGAATCAAATTAATGTAGGTTTAAGAAAGTGTCTTCAAAAATGTCAGACTGGGGTGCCTGGGTGGCTCAGTCAGTTAGGCATCTGCCTTCTGCTCAGGTCATGGTCCTTGGATCCTGCGATGGATCCCTACATCTGAGCAGGAAGCCTACTTCTGCTTCTCCCTCTCCTCCTCCACACTCATGCTCTCTCTTGCTCTGCTCTCTCTCTCTCTCTCTCTCTCTCAAATAAATAAAATCTTAAAAAAAAAGGAAATGCCAGATGAAGGTAAGTTAGTACTGTTATGATGTTAATTATATCAAACTGTGTTTATACTGAATTCTTTACCAGAAATACAAAGTCCAAGTGTAGCCTTTTTCCTGATAAAAGTAAGAATTACTATTAACAATTTGTTTGAAGACATGGCTTTCAGGAAAGCATTATGGAAAAAAACCCCAGAAATGTCTATATTATATTCTGTACATAAAATAATTCATCAGGAAAATAGCTGGAAGCAAAAGTCATTATGTGAGATTTTTTTTCTCTTTTGCCATCCTTTCCATTACAAATGATTTACAGCTTCCACTTCAGAACAATAATTCGGAACTTTCCTTAAAGTCTTTTAGCAAAGCTCAAATAGGCACAAATTGGGACTCTGGGCCACTTGCCAATATTTACTCAAAGAGAGTTCTTTTTTTTTTAATTGTTTTTTTATTTATTTGTCAGAGAGAGAGTGAGCACAGGCAGACACAGTGGCAGGCAAAGGCAGAGGGAGAAGCAGGCTCCCTGCCGAGCAAGGAGCCCGATGTGGGACTTGATCCCAGGATGCTGGGATCATGACCTGAGCCGAAGGCAGCCAGCTTAACCAACTGAGCCACCCAGGTGTCCCTCAAAGAGAGTTCTAAGACAGCTTCATAGTCAGAAACTAGAAATCTCTCTCCTTTCCCACATACAAGCACTCTTCCCTCCCCTTCCTTTGCCTGGACATTTCACTCATTCTAACAGGTGGAGGCCAATACACATGCAATATTTAGTACCAGGCATTAGACATTTTAGCCTGTATTTCCTTTTATACTGTTTTTCTTAAGAAAGGAGAAATGTGTTCATGCTTGTCTTTAACCTTCAGAAAAATCTAACATTCTTGAGACTTGGTGAAATAACAAAAAGTTATTTCCATTTACAAAATAGAAGTCATGGAAGGTCTTTGTATTTATGTTTAGAAAATTTCTATTTAGGATGTGGAAAAGATGTGGAGATGATACTTTATGAGATTAAGATAAATCCCTCAATACAATTTCCATATTTCAGTGAAAAATGAAAAGAAACACTACACTGTATCAGACACATAGATTTAGCAGTTCTATAGCCCATCTCTGCCAGAAATACCAAGAAATTTGCTGAAAATGTCCTATATCTTCTGACCTTGGGGTTGAACAACTCAAAAATTTATGGAATGAGATGTTGTGAAACACAGAATGATTAAAGGAAATGAAGTTCATCTGGAATCCTGAATTTTAAAAAAAATCTGTGAGGATGCTTTTCTTTTGACAAAAGTAATATATTTTCATTGTTGAATATGTAAAATATACACCAACAAAATTAAGGAAAAACATCGAGCCATCATTTATCCATCCAGAGATCACAGTGCAAATATATTGGTATATATCTCTTCAGCATCTTCTTACAAATCCTTATGTATATATAACAAATGTGAGCTCACACTAGACATAACATCATGTAAGCTACTGAACAGACACAAGTGTCAAAGGACCGTGGTGAGGAACACAGTTTCCGAACAGGCTGCTAGGGTTGGGGGTCTCAGCTTTGTCACTGACTAATGGGATGGCACAGGGCAAGTTTCTTAATCATTCTGCCAATGGGAATGGAGATTCTGAGCAGTGAAGTCACAGAATCTAGAGCTGGAAGGATTAGAATGCCATCAGCCAAGGTCAGAAGTCTGTGAGTAAGAGGTTTGTATTGGGGAGAGCAGCAGTTCAAGCTACTAAACACCCGAGTGGAAATATCAAATATGCTGCTGCTCTGCCTACTTGCACCTCTTTCTCTCTGTCAAATAAATAAATAAGTAAATAATCTTAAAAAGAAAAAAACAAAAACATGTGATAAAAGTAGAGTTAATTGGCGGAGAAAGGATAGTGAGTTAGTGTCACTTCCTCAGACTGAGTAGATGACCTTAAATGATGTGCATTTACTTTGAGTTGGCAATAGCAGCTCCACTCCTGTGCTCAGACATTCCAGCATCTCTGCCTCTCTGATCTTTACATGTACCTGTAGTCTCTGGCATTCTTTCAGTACTTTCTTTTTCCTGTGAATAATCTGTTTGGACTGTTCATACTTGCTCCCTTTATTTCACTTACTACCCTTCTCTCTTAAACCCACTAGAGTAAGGATTCTTCTCCAACACAGCAGTAAAACTGCTTCTCTTCACTTTACCAAAAAGCTCCACTCAATTCCCAGCCCTCTCTGCATCCCATCAGCAGGTTCTGACGGAGCTCACTGTTCCCTCCTCGTCCTCCAAGACCATCTTTGCTTTCCCTCCAGCACATCATTTTCTCCTGGGGCCACTTTCTCTCAGGCACGTTTGGCCTGTATTCACATCTCTGATTTCTAAAAGCCTAGTTTCCCTAGCTCAGCCCTTTGAAATTTTCTCTTCTCTGCTTATACTTACTCCTTTGGTGATATTTTCTAACTTCAGGAATGTAAACACTACATGCTAAAGATTCTAAAATTCATACATGTAGCCTGGATTTCTCTCTTGAATTTAAGGCTCATGTATCTAGTCACCTAATGATATTGCCACTTAAATGTCAAATAGATATCTGCAGTGCACTGCATTATTGTTCCAAAGCTTTTGCCTTTTCCAGTCCTAGATATTTAACCCTGGTCTGCTGAGGTCAGAGTTGGCCATGTGACTTGCTGTGATCAAGACACAGGAGCAGAAGTGACTTGTGCTAGTCCTGAGAAGCCATCAGAGCCATCATGTGGCTCCACTGCATTCTGTCTTCCCTCTTTCTGACACCAGAACCATCCCTGCTCCCTCACCTTGGGTCACGGGATGAGGTCCGCACAGCCAGAGCCAACATGCAACAGACACACATGTCAATAAGAAATAAACCCTTTTAAAAAAAAAGATTTTATTTATTTATTTGTCAGAGAGATAGAGTACAGGCAGGCAGAGTGGCAAGCAGAGGTAGAGGGAGAAGCAGGCTCCCTGCGGAGCAAGGAGCCCGATGTGGGACTTGATCCCAGGACGCTGGGATCATGACCTGAGCCGAAGGCAGATGCTTAACCAACTGAGCCACCCAGGCGTCCCAAAAAATAAACCTTTGTTTTAAGGCATGAAAATTTTTGGAGTTGCTTACTGCAACAGACTTAGTCTAAAGAGACTGAGCTAGCATCTCAAGTTAGTATACCCAGAACTGAATGCCTGGTCTTCCCTGCTCCCAAGCCTGCTCTTCCAGAGTTTTCCATTTTAGTAATCATGGGCTTCAACCTTCCAGTTTTCAGACTAAGAACCTCTGAGTTGTCCTTGATTACACTGGGTATCTCATACTCCACATGTAGACACTGGGGATACTTTGATGAACTAAAAACTGACAAAAATGATAAAAATTCCTGTTGAGATTACATTCAATGAGGATGAAACAGACAATAATAAAGAACCACAGTAAGTTAATGATGTGATATTTAAACACTTATATATAATAATATTACCACGTAACATTAAATATTTAAACATAAGTATCTAGAAGATAATAGGTGCAATAAAAACAAGGGAAAGGGAGAGCTAGGAGGGAGAATGAGGGGGTAGGTTGACAAGGTGGTCAGAATTGACTCCTTTGGGGAAGAAACATTTAAGCAAAGACCTGAGGGTGAGAGGAGAAATCTGCATGGCTAGTAATAGAAAGTGTATTCTAGGCAGAGGGACAACCAGTGTAAAGGCCCAGATGTGGGCACAAGCCTGGCTGGCATAAGCAACAAGGGGTCTGGTGTGGCTGGAGCAGAGTAAGCCATGGAAATGGCAGTCGCTGATGTCAGAATGGAAGGAGGTGGGTAGGTGGTATACAATGTCAAGACTTATGGGTCCTAATAGCTAGGTCCTTTGGCTTTTACTCTCAGTAAGATACAGAACCACTGGAGGATGTTGAACAGAGGACAGATGTGATCTGATTTACATTTTTAAAAGATTACTCTGGCTGCTGTGTTAAGACTACATGGTAAAGGGAGTGGGAAGAAGCTGAAGTAGGAAGACTAGTTAGGTTACTGAATAATTTACATGAGAGGTGATGGTAGCTCAGTCAAGGTTAACAGTGGTGATGAGATCAGATTCTGGATGTACTTTAAATTTCCTGAGGGATTGGATATGAAGAGTTAAGGAGAAGCATCAAATATGATCTCAAATTTTCTGTCCTCAGTAGATGGCAGAATGGAATTTTCCCTCAAGTAAGATGGTAGCAGGTTTTGGGAGGGGAAAAAGAGCTCTCCTCATAGCCTCATTTCAGACATAATATCTGGTAGATACATGTGTGAGGTGGTTGAATTGGCAATTTGGAGTTCAGGGAAGAGGTCTATCCTAGAGATTTAAATCTGGGAGTCATTGGCATATATGTGCTCAAAGCCACAAACTATGTGAGATTACCAAGAGAGTGAGTGTTGCTGAAGAAAAGAATCTTACAAAATATGTGTATCTTTCTGTATGTCGATGATGAGTGAGAGATGATGGGCGAGAGATGAGTGGGGAAGGGAGGGGAGGAGGGAGAAGAGGAAATGGCTTTACAAACCCTCACTCAGAGTGTGTTCGATTGGAGCACTGAAGCTTCTGAATTTAAATTCAAGTAAACCATCTGATCCCTTAAATTGTTTTACATACCATCACTACCTATTGGTAATAACTGTTAACATTTGTCAAGAGTTTTGTGCCAGGCTGCCAGGCTTCAGTTCTCAAAATAATATGTGCATTAAGCATTGTTATTATCTTCATTTTATAGATGAAGAAACAGCCTTGACACAGAAAGATAAATACTTTAGCTCTAATCTTCACAGATGGTAAGCTGTAGAGTTGTCTGACTCCAGAGCATGCTTGAAGCAGGGCTGCTACTGGCCCATATGGTGCCCTGGTGAAATCAGAAAACATTCCATTTTGCAAGTAAAATGTAGTTTGTGTCACAAGACCCAAATGACGGTTTCCCAGAGAAGCTAACCAGAGGACCAATAGGTAGCAGCTCTGCCTGTGTGTGCCTGTGTGTGCATACAACTGCCCAAGCTTTTGCTTGATCCCACACCACTACTTCAGACAAGTTTTAAATAGTTTGTGTTGCTTCTCCCACTTCCATGATAGACAACAATATCAAATTCAAAGTTGGTGAATGGGAAGCAAGTCTTTGAAAGTGCCAGGCAAGTGAGGGACCAATCACAGGTGTCACTAGGAATGTAGTCAGGACAGGTACAACTTGTGCAAATGTGCACCAATATGTAGGTGAATGAATGGTCTCTGGAGTATGTGCATGTGGTCACATGTATCGAATGCGGGTTCTTGTAGGAGTTAGCTCTTCACTGCTCCAGAACTCTTAGGCCTGCCTGTGACTTTATGTAAGGTAATATTTATCTACAATGTAAATTAGCATATTCTTATTTATAGTGTTCTTCTACAGTGTGCGATCTGAACAGTCCCATGCATGCAGCAACCTTATTCCTAATGATTCTTTTATTCATCAGACAACTGTTGAGGATCTACCTACATGCAAAGCGCTGTATGAGGCACTACAGTACGTTCAAAGACACCCATTCTTTACCAAGGAACATGATTTCTAGTAAGAAATATATGCATGTAAATAGTACAGAATACAAAGCAGTAAGTTTTACAAGAGAAGTACTGAAAAACTACTCTGTGAATTCACAAGAGGAAGTACTTATTTCAGTTTGGTTAATTTTAAAATAATGTCATGAAGTAGAGAGCAGTTGAGGAGTGGTTTGGAAGGTGGATTTGGATGTGCAGAGATGGAAACAAAAGATATTTCAGAAGGAACAGCATGGATTTAAAAAGTGATATGGTGTCTGTAGTACAGTGCACGGAAATACTGGGTAGTTAGGCAAAGTAAGGTACTGATTCTGAACCCTGCCTTGGATTCCCAACGGGGTACGAAGCTATTATAGTGGTCCCCCACACCACTGGCAAACTGCAAAATGAATGAAAAATGTCTTGAACACCTATGTACAACTACTTTAAAAATACATAAATGCTTTCAATTAATACAATAGGAATCATTCAAAAACAGGACTGAATTCACAATAAGACTTTGTTGTTAGGTATTTTCTAAGTCAACAAATAACAAGGATATTATAATGAGCTCGTTTAAGAAATTTTTCAGAATAAAAAAAAAGAGTTCTGTGTTCAAAAAGGCTGCTGGGGTCTGGAGTTAGACAAACCTTTTTCTTAATTTGTTTCTTCATCTCTGTAATGAGGATTGTAAAACCAACCTTGTTTGGTTGAGAAAATACATGGCACACTTCAGGTGTTCAGCAATACCAAATGTTATAAAATGAAAAGCTGCGGTCAAATCAGAGCCCACCTCCAATACCAAGTTAACTGAGACACTTTCTTTTGGGTGACAAGAGAGTCAAGGAGGGAAACCGGTTACTATAGTGGTTGAGGCATGAAGCACGAGCAACGAATTCCTGGAATATTACAGACTATAAACTTAACTCCGTCCGCATTTAGCTGTGTTTAAGGAATGTGAGCTAAGGCCACTATTTTGAACTAGCTAATGGTTTCAACTACAAAGAAAAGAGATATGAGGTTCAGTTTTGGTTATTTTGAGCTTAGGGACCTAAAATTGTCGTGGCTGAAAATGTACACACGAAACATCAAGCATAACCTATGTTGAAAAGAATGCTCTAGGAATTGTGTTCATTCTCTATTAAAACCTATGAATTTTTAAAAAACTTTTTTTTTTAACAACACAGTACACTCTTGGGAGATACTAACTTGCAGCTTGGGAAAAGACCTCCAGCATACCCACAGCTTCCACTTGGCCGCACACTAGGGCGCGCCGGTGACGTCACCGCGACGGTGCACGCTCCTGCGTCTCGAAGGACGTGGTACGTCTTTACCAAGGAGACGCTAGGGGCGGAGCGACTTCCGTAAGCCCCCGCCCGCTCCTCCAGGTCGCGCCCACGTGCGTACTTGCGCGTCCCTTTCCTGCCCTCTGGCTGTGAGGCGGGTCGCGTCGTCGCCCTTGCTCTACTGTCAGACTGATCTGCGCATGCGCACAAATCCCTGCCCGTCTCAGCGGCAGGCGGAGGGCGACACCTCCAGGTAAAAGTGAGGCGTTGCAGGAGGCGGTCTCAGCCCAAGGCGAGCGGCGCGACAGCAGTGACGGTTCTTGTCCACCTTGAGGCGGCGAGGATGGCTGAGGAGTCGATGCGCGGTAGAGTCGATTCCGAGCCTGGTTTTGAGGCGGTGAAGCCTGAAGAATCTAAGGTGTCTTCACTGAAGACTGCCGATGTTGTCGCAACGTCACCGAAGGCGGAGGACTACAGTAGCAAGTGCGTGTTCTGCAGGATCGCGGCGCAGCAGGAACCCGGCACCGAGCTCCTGTACTGCGAGGTGGGCTGCGTGCGGGCCGGGCGGGGGACGGGGCGGGGGACGGGGCGGGGGACGGGGCGGCAGGGACGCAGGCCTCGCGCCGTGGCGGAACGCCGTGCGGTCGTGTCAGGCCCCCGGGCGGGAGGCCTCGCGGGTGTGGACGGGAGGGGGGCAGGCGGGGTGTCCTGGTGTTAATGACGGACTTGCTTCTCGCGAGTGGGGTCTGTCTCAGCATTATTGTTGCTGTGCCGAGCGGGGCGGGGCGGGGCGGGTGGGGAGCGGGGGCACAATGTAGCGACAAAGCCAGACACTTGGGCTTCTGTCTGCAGGTACGAGGTATTTGGCAGAAAATAGCATTTGTCGCCTGTTGTTATTGGAGGGATTCCTCCGCCCACCCCCTGCGCTTCTCGACACTGCTTTTCAATTCTGCACACTCTAATACTGCTACTGAGGAGAATAACTGGTGGAAAGGAGATGATAGTAATAGGGAAAAGCTTCCTGAAACTGACAGAAGTTAGGCAGGGGGCGGGGGTGGAGCCGAGGTCAAACTATTTCTTAATAAGCCCCAGATTTCCACTGAAGGGTAAAGTTCGCACAGGCGTTGCCAGTTGGGATGTATGCGCATTTTCAGAGCACGGAGATTTTGCTCAGGTACTTGAAAACCGGTATCTGGAAATCATTTTCATCTGCTGGTTCTACTTGCCTTGAAAGGAGCAGCCTTTGGAGAGGATCAGATCCAAAGATTCTGGTTTTGTTGTTGTTGTTGTTAGTAATCATTAATTCACTTGTTAAAAGTGAATTGAATCTGTTCTAACCACAGTAGGGTCGACTTATAATTAAGTCCAGAGGAGAAAATGTGATTTGGAATAATTGGAGTTACCAGCATCATGTGGGTTTAGTCCGGGAAATCTTTCTGGCAAAAGCTAGAGAAGACTCCTCACTCCGTAAGCATCCATATAGTGTATTTGTGCTGTATACTGCAGAGTTGAAACTAAGCCAATACTAGGCCATGCGTTCTCAGAGAGGGATAATAGTTGGTTTTGGGGTGACAGTATCTTACTCTTTGTGTGTGAGGCAAAAGTAAACATAGCGGACATAAACGGATAAAGAGTATGTCTGCGGCATCAAAATAGCACGAGAGTGGAACCGGGAAAAAGAGTCTTAAGAATATCTTCCGAGCGGTGACAGTGAAAACATGGTTGAGAAATACCAGGCTCCATGTTTATTTTCACCTTGCTTGAGGCCACAGAGAGGAAATACTAGTTTAACTTTAACGTCCTCCCTCTTCTTTAACCACACTTGCCCTCCACTTCAGATGGGGTGGTACTGAAATGTTCTTTCAAATGTTACTTACTTGCTTTAGTTCTCAGTGGGGTTAGTTGTAGAAAGAAAAACTAGCTATTTAAAGCAGAAGTGGATTTAATATAGGGAGTTATTTGCTAAAAAAGTCATTGCAATGGTTGAAGGAAAAGCCTTCAAGAATGACATCCAGGAGGTGCCTGGGTGGCTCAGTCTGTTAAGCATCTGCCTTCGGCTCAGGTCATGATCCCAGGGTCCTGGAATGAAGTACCGAACTGGGCTCCCTGCTCAGTGGGGAGCCTGCTTTTCTCTCTCCCTCTCACTCTGCCTGCCACTCCACCCGTTTGTGCTCACTCTCTCTGTCAAATAAATAAAAATATATTTTTGATTTAATTTTATTACTTTTTAGAGAGAGAGAGAGGGAGAGCACACGCACATGCGTGCACACATGCACGTGCATGTGGGACGTGATCCCAGGACTGTGGGATCATGACCTGAGCTGAAAGCAGATGCTCAACCACTGAACCACCCAGGTGTCCTTAAATAAAAATCTAAAAAAAAAAAAAGGCATCCAGAACAGCACTTGCATGGTGAGGACCCGTTTCCTCTGCCACAGCCAGAAGTTAGGAGTCAAGTGACTGCCATTGGAACTTAGACTTCAGGAAGTTGGCTCTGTAGATGTGACTCAGAGGTGAGGAAGCAGTGTGACTGCCACTGTTGAGGAATTTGAGGTTGGATTCTGCTTTGTTGTGTAGGCTGTTTCACCTATTGTAGGATGTTTCCCTTTTCTGATCTCTGGGCGCTAAATGCTTGCGGCACCTACATATTTCTACTTTGACAAATAACAGCTTCAGAGCTACACTGTACCTCCTGGGTCTGCACTGGTAGGTCACCGCACCAGAAAAGTGGATGTGTCATGTCTGTCTCTTGACTAGCAATTGACCAGACATTGGAATGGGGGCAGGGGAGGAAGAAAAAACAATCTCGGTATCCTTAGAGCCTACCATGTTTGCCTGGTGGAACTAGCGGAAGCTGCAGAAAGATGGCTTTTTCTCAGGTTACCTTGTCAAAGCACTGAAGTCTGAAGTACATCTAGTTTGCAAGATCTAAATTCCATTTGGGGGTTTAGCTTTTTAAATTTCTGCAGTACTAAAGACACAGAAGTATTTGGAATGGGGGTTGAGTGCCCATCCACCCTTTTTACCGTAGTTTGTCGTATTTAGTAGATGCTAAGCCGAGACGCTTGGATTCAGTGCTGATAATGAAGATGGACTAGCTGTTTGTCTAATCCACGCATCCTCAAAAGGGGTAAAAATTGATGTTCTTGGCTGGGGCAGGAGCAGGGACAAAAGAAAGTTTATTATTTATATATATAAAATATATGTATAGCACTTAGGATAGAAACACATGTACAATTTGGCTGTGGTATTAAAATATCCAGGGGGAGGGCAGCCATTAGGGGAAAAAAATCTAAAAAGTTTCCTTAGGGGGATGGTAATGAAAAAATGCTGAGAAACACTGTTAAAATCAAACAGTGGCCATGATTCCAACTTTAAGAATGTGTTTTGGGGACACCTGGGTGGCTCAGTGGGTTAAGCCTCTGCTCTGGGCTCAGGTCATGATCTCAGGATCCTGGGATCGAGCCCTGCATAGGGCCCCCCTCTCTCTCTGCCTGCTGCTCTTCCTACTTGTGATCTCTCTCTCTGTCAAATAAATAAATAAAATCTTAAAAAAAAAAAGAATGTGTTTTGGATGACAGACTGAAAGATCTTGGAAAGTAGTAAAAACTATAATGACACCATTTTTTTAAGGAGAAGAGAAGGGAGCATTGGTAGCTTTATTTTTCTATTTAAGCATCTTTTATTTGTTAAGCAATCTTTCAAGTTTACTATATGTTATTCACTTGTAGTTCAAGGATAACTATGGCATGTTCCACACTTGAGAAGCTTGCTTCTGATCTGCGTTGAAAGCATAAATGAAAAGTTTTTATTTAGTTGTCATTAGGGATGGGTAGTCAAAATTCTGTGTTTTAAAGTCACTTGAAATATCTTTTCTTTGGGGGTGCCTGGGTGGTTTACTTGGTTAATCATCTGCCTTCAGCTCAGGTCATGGTCCCTGGGTCCTGAGAGCCGCCTTGCTTGGGCTCCTTGCTCCGAGGAGAAATCTGCTTCTCCCTCTCCTGCCCGTCCCCTGCAACTCGTGCACGCTCTCTCTCATGTGCTCTAGTTCTGTCTTTCTCAAATAAATAAAATATTTAAAAAAAAGAAATATCTTTTCTTTATGTAGTTATGTTATAAAGGTGACAGATAGTTAGGTTTATTTATTTGTTTGTTTTCAATTCATAGGGATTATTTTGAAGTCCAAAAGAGTATTAAATATTCATGTTTTTAACATCAGAATTGTAAAGCTAAGTACCTTTGGAAAAGTCTAGCATCCATTCTCTTATCATCTTTACCCTGTTCCTCTTCCCTCACAAGAAACTAAAAAATATATTTTTAGTTTATCCTTCCGTTGTGAGAATTTGTATGTGTATGTTTATATTTGTACTCCCTTTTCATATAGAAAAGATGGCCTTACCACACTCTTCTGCTCCTTAATTTTTTTAACTTCAAAGTACATTTCAGAAATGATTTTTAAGTATATAAAGATCTTCATTCCTATATTTTATAGCTACATAGTACTTCATTGTATGGATTTGCTATAATTTATTCAGCTAGTCTCCTAGTTGAATTTTGGACCTTTGGGTTATTGTCATTTTTTTGCTATTACAAATCATGCTGCAAAAGATAGCTTTGTACATGTATCATTTCATATTTTTTGTCATTGTATCATTGGGATAGGAGAAAGTCTGTCTTAAAATGAAGAGTCTAAATAATGGCTAGTTCCGTAGTAGAAACGGGAAAGAGAGTAACATCAGAGGGCCAATTTCAATATTTTAGAAAGCTTAGTGAAAATCTAATTCAATCATTGATTGCATTGGCTGACTAAAATGCATAGGTTTTTTGTTACTTGTTTTGCCTCCACCCAAACTTCCTTCTAGCAGCTACCAGTTTGTTCTTAGTATAATACCTTTTTGTTCCATCTGTGTTGTCACCAATGGCAAGATCTCATCCTTTTTTTATGACTGAGTAATATTTCATTGTATATGTACATCATATCTCCTTTATTCATTCATCTATTGATGGATTCCTAGGTTGATTTCCTGTCTTTACTATTATAAGTAATGCTTTAATAAACATAGGAGTGCATACATCTTTTGGAATTAGTATTTCCATTTTCTTTGGGTAAATAAATACACAGTAGTGGAACTGGGGATCATATGGTATTTATGTTTTTAATTTGGGGGGAACCTCCATACTGTTTTCCATAGTGGCTGCACCAGTTTGCATTCCCATCAGCAGTGCCCAGGGGTTCCCTTTTCTCCACATACATGCCAACACATATTTCCTGTATTTTTAATACTAACATTGGACTGGTGTGAAGTTTCATCTCATTTTGGTTTTGATTTGGATTTCTCTGATGATGACTGGTGTTGAGCATCTTTTCATGTGTGGTTTAGCCATTGAAAAAATTTTTATATAGTATATTGAATAAGGATATTTAGGGAATATTGATTTTTCTTTTGGAAAAGCTTGAAACTCAAGTGTCAGTAGGTTGAAAGACTCCCCTTTTCATTTCTTTTCTTTTTTCCTCACATAACTATGTGGAGTATGTAAATCAGAAAACTAATATAATGGATTGGACACTTTTTAATGCTTTAAACAGAACAAAAAAGTATTTGTGTATAAGTACTGTAAAAAATGTATAGAAAGGCAACCTCTGGATATATGGATGCTAGATTATTTTCCTGTTTTAATTGTGGAGTGTGCCACTTTGGAAAAAAATAAATGTAAAAAAGAATTTATCAAATTTGCTATGTTTCTGTAGTCAAACCTTTAAAAGTACCTATTAAGAAAAACCCTTAGGTAGAGATGGAGAAATATATAAAGAAATTTTTAAAAACCTTGGGATTGTTGGTAATGAAATTTTTTTTTTGTTTTGCTTTGTTTTAAAGATTTATTTATATGAGGGGGTGCCTGGGTGGCTCAGTGGGTTAAAGCCTCTGCCTTCGGCTCAGGTCATGGTCTCGGGGTCCTGGGATCGAGCCCCACATCTGGCTCTCTGCTCAGCGGGGAGCTTGCTTCCCCCCCTCTCTCTGCCTAGTTGTGATCTCTCTCTGTCAAATAAATAAATAAAAATCTTAAAAAAAAGATTTATTTATATGAGAGAGAGAGAGCATGAGTGGGAGGGACAGAGGAAGAGGGAGAGAGAATCTCAAGCAGACTCCGCCCCCCCTCGCCCCAGGCATGAAATGGACATGGGGCTCGATCTCACAACCCTGAGATCATGATACTGAGATTACGATCTGAGCCAAAACCAGGAGTGGGACACTTAACCCACTGCACCACCCAGGCACCCCTTTGGTAATGAAGTCTTATTGAAGTTCATTGATAATTGTTTTCCTGAAATTAGCTTTATATAAGTCTTCAACATTGCTTTATATAAGGCTTCAACAATGCTCATTGCTAACTAATGAGCATCTCATGAAGAATGCTAAAGCATGTCTTTATGAACTTAATGCCCAGCTGGGAATAGTTGTATAACATAAGTACCATTTCCCTATCAGACTGAGATTTATGGTGTTTAAGACATGCCAGAATGGCATTAGGAAATTCCTTTTAAAAAATATACTGACAAACAATATTTTTTCCTTCAGAATGAAGACCTAATTTGCTTCAAAGATATCAGACCAGCAGCACCTCATCATTATCTTGTGGTGCCAAAGAAGCATCTTGGAAACTGTAGAGAGCTAAAGAAAGATCATATAGAACTGGGTAAGATGAGGACAGTATTTTTCATGGTTATATCATCCTGAATTGGCATGAGTGAAACTAGTGACAGTGACAATAAAAAGAAACAACCTAGCCAGGTGTTAATGAAAGAGGAGCATTATGACTTTGTGAAAGTTCTATAATGAAAAATTTCAAATATGTACAAAAATACAGAAAATAGTTTTATCTCCATGTGGTCATCACCCAAGTACCACTTTTATTAACTTGTGGCCAGTCTTTTTCATCTATTAACCTTCTCTCTCCCTCAGTGGATTTAAAGTGAATTCTAAACATCATGTTATTTAACCTTTAAAATCTCTAAAAGATGGGGCACCTGGGTGGCTGAGTGGGTTAAGCCTCTGCCTTCAGCTCGGGTCATGGTCTCAGGGTCTTGGGATCGAGCCCCACATCGGGCTCTCTGCTCAGCAGGGAGCCTGCTTCCTCCTCCCCTCTCCCTGCCTCTCTGCCTACTTGTGATCTCTGTCTGTCAAATGAATAAATAAAAAATCTTAAAAAAAAAATCTCTAAAAGATAATGCCTCTTTATGTTTTAAAATGATGGCTTTTCTTGACTCTGAAAATGGAAGGTGCTATCAAAAATGAGACCATAATGGGACGCCTGGGTGGCTCAGTTGGTTAAGCAGCTGCCTTCGGCTCAGGTCATGATCCCAGCGTCCTGGGATCGAGTCCCACATCGGGCTCTTTGCTCAGCAGGGAGCCTGCTTCTCCCTCTGCCTGTGCTCACTTTCTCTCTCTCCCTCTCTCTCTGACAAATAAATAAATTAAAAAAAAATGAGACCATATTGGTAGCTGTCTTGTAAGTTGCTTGTGTAGAGGAACTAACACCAAAGTTTAGTGATGAGATTTAAAAAATGACTTTTTAGCTTCTGAAAAGAAGAGTTTGAATCATGTCTCTTAGGATTATCCTATGTTTTCCTACTCATGATTTCTGTGACTTACCAGTTATCATTTCCTAAGACATTTCTTAGTTCACTTCATATCTGCTTTCATAGCCTTTGTCTCCAGGGCCTGGGATTAGTTTGGTTAATAATTTAAATAGCTGGGGTGCCTGGGTGGCTCAGTGGTTTAAGCCTCTGCCTTCAGCTCGGATCATGGTCTCAGAGTCCTGGGATCAAGCCCCGCATCAGGCTCTCTGCTCAGTGAGGAGCCTGCCTCCCCGTCTCTCTCTGCCTGCCTCTCTGCCTACTTGTGATCTCTGTCTGTCAAATAAATTAAAAAAAATAATTTAAGTAGCTGACAAGATAGATTGGGCCAGATTTTTTGGAGGTGCGTAAGAAATTCTTTGATGGAAAACTTTGATGTGTAGTTCATTTAGTATTTAGACTATTGAATTACCAGTTTTTCAACTGTTTCTTCTCAATATTGCAAAATTTCTCAGTCATCTCTACTTCTATGAGTACATTTCATATTTATTCCAGCAGATAAAGGCCAATATTTTTGCAATATTTAGTATCAAGCAGCAGCCACCATGCCTTAAGTATTCCCTTTTTATGTTTTTTAAGGAGGGAGGAATATGTTTGTGCTTGGTTTTCTTTTTCTAGCATTCAATTTTATTGAAAGTTTTTATAACTGTTGCAGATAAAATGTTAACCAATTTTGAAGCAGCATGGTGGGTATTTGGGATTTCATTATACTGTTCTTTCTGATCTTGCTTATATTTTAATATTTCTGTAATAAGCTTAAAGTTTCTTGCAATTAGTATTTATATACAATCTATGAAGTTGACAAAATAATAAGAATGTGGAAGAGCTCAGTAACACCATCAAGCACTGTGATTATAATTGATATTTTTAGAACTCCACCCAACTATAAAGTCCACATTTTGTTAAGAGCACATGTTCACCAGGATAGCCCATATTCTAGGCAATAAAGTATGTCTTAATACATTTCAAATTATTGAAGTCTTGTAACATATGTTCTCTGATAACAATGAAAGTAAAGTAGGAAAATAATAAAACCTGGAAATGTACTAAGTATTTTTAAATTAACAGACTTTTTAATAATTTCCAAATAAATTTCCAAATAAATATAGACAACAATATAAAATTGATAGCAAAAATACAACATATCAAGATTTGTGTAATGTAGCTAAAGCAATACCTATGGGGAAATTTATAGCTGTATGTGTTTATGTTAGAAGAGGATGTTTAAAACCAGTGACCTGAGTTTCTACTTTAGGATGCTAGAAACAGGCAAGTGAATCAGACCAAAATAAGTATAAAGAAAGAAATAATAGAGTAGATAATGGTGAGATACAAAGGAGACAAAAGGTTTTGCTTCATGTATTTTGAATCTGATTTTAAGTGAATACATAATTAAGATTGTCATGTCTTCTCAGTGAATTGATCCTTTTTTATCATTGTAAAATGTCCCTCTTTATCTCTGGAAATACTTCTCGAGTCTATTTTGTACGACATGAATTTAACTACTATAACTTTCTTGTTACTTGCTGTCCACATTGGGTATCTTTTTCTATACTTTCAACCAAAGTGAATATTAATATTTAAAGACTTGAAGATAGCAATATAGTTGCGTCTTGCTTATTTGTTACTTTTTAAATGTAGTGTGAAAATCTCTGGTGTTTAATTGAATTGTTTAGTTCATAAACCTTTAATGTAACTATTGATGCAGTTTGATTTAGGTGTTCTATCTTGCCATTTGTTTTCTGTTTGTCCCATTTTTTGTTGTTATTGCTTTGTTTCTTTCCTGCCTTCTTGTGGTTGATCAAATATATTTTTTGTTATTCTACTTTAATTTATTTCTTGCCTTTTTATGTATGCATCTTCAAATTTTTTAAATGGTTGCTCTAGAGATATTAAAATACTAGTGTAATTATCATAGCCTAATTAGAATTCACATTGTATCAATTCATGAAAAATGTGATAAACTTTGGTAGACTTTGTGTTATTGTTGTCATATATATTATATCTACATATTTTATAATATCTTGGTATTGTTAAAATTGTTGCATTAAGCAGTCATATGTCTTTTTTTAAATTTTTATTTATTTTTTAAAAGATTTTATTTATTTATTTGACAAGAGAGAAAGAGAGACAGCAAGAGAGGGAATACAACAGGGGGAGTGGGAGAAGGAGAAGCAGGCTTCCTGCTGAGCAAGGAGCTCCATACCAGGACCCTGGGATCATGACGTGAGCTGAAGCCAGATGCTTAATGACTGAGCCACCCAGGCACCCCAGTCATATGTCTTTTAAAGAAATTAAGAGGGTGCCTGGGTGGCTCAGTGGGTTAAGCCTCTGCCTTCAGCTCAGGTCTTGATCTCAGGGTCCTGGGATCAAGTCCCACATCAGGCTCTCTGCTCAGCAGGGGTCCTCCTTCTCCCCCATCTCTCTCTGCCTGCCTCTCTGCCTACTTGTGATCTCTCTCTGTCAAATAAATAAATAAAATCTTAAATAAATAAATAAATAAAATCTTAAAAAAATTTAAGAGAAAACATTTCTTCCGTGTCTGGGATCTTGGGAATATTTTTTTTTAAAGATTTTATTTATTTATTTTCTCAGAGAGAGAGAGAACAGGCAGACAGAGGCAGAGGGAGAAGCAGGCTCCCTGCTGAGCAAGGAGCCCGATGCGGGACTTGATCCCAGGACGCTGGGATCATGACCCGAGCCGAAGGCAGCCGCTTAACCAACTGAGCCACTCAGGCGTCCCACTTGGGAATATTTTAAAAGAAAACAAGATACAGTCTTGCTTGAATTAGTGAGTTTTTTTGTTTGTTTTTAAATTTTTTTTTAAATTTATTTATTTGTCAGAGAGAGAGGGAGAGAGCACAGGCAGATAGAGTGGCAGGCAGAGGGAGAGGGAGAAGCAGGCTCCCTGCTGAGCAAGGAGCCTGATGTGGGACTCGATCCCAGGACGCTGGGATCCTGACCTGAGCCGAAGGCAGCCGCGTAACCAACTGAGCCACCCAGGCGTCCCCTGTTTGTTTGTTTTTAGGCCATATGGTACTGACTTTGTCATGGAAGTCTGTCATCCTCCTTGCTCAAGCCTGATTTAGAGACCTAAACATTCGCAACAATTTTATGAACCTCTTTTATAACAACCATCGTCTATAGATTCTCTCATTTCTTCCCCCTTACAAATACTTGGTTACACCATTTAGAAACAAAAGAGATCTAAAGTTTGGCATTGTGCTTAGGAGATTGCAGGTTACCAAATTTTTTCTCATTTGGAAATGCATTTCTTTTTTTTTTTTTTTAAGATTTTATTTATTTATTCTTCAGAGACAGAGGGAGAGCGAGCGAGTGAGCGAGCACAGGCAGAGTGGCAGGCAGAGGCAGAGGGAGAAGCAGGCTCCCTGCCGAGCAAGGAGCCCGATGTGGTACTCCATCCCAGGATGCTGGGATCATGACCTGAGCCGAAGGCAGCCGCTTAACCAACTGAGCCACCCAGGTGTCCCTGGAAATGCATTTCTATTCAAAGGATAAAACACCAAGATAATAAAGATGTTAAGGGAGGTAGAGTTCAGAAGCCAAAACAAATATATGAACATTTAGCTAGTCAGAGGTAGGCTGACATAAAGGACTATCATATCCTTAATTTGGGCTAAAAGACAAATTCAGTTTTCCTGTCTGTCTTTTTGATTCAGACATGTTTTTGTTTCTTATTTGTTCTCCTTATGATTAGAATTAGACCTCAGTAGGATCAGACATCCTAAGTAGTCACTTGTTAGTACCCTTCAGCAGCTGTTCAAAGTCAGCCTGCACACCGTACTTTGTGATAGCTTGAACCTTCATGTCAGTTTTGATGAGCAAACTTCTCAGTAACTTAACAGGTCTTTAAATGTTTACCCACTGAACACGACTTTTGATTAGAAAAGTTAAAATTAATTACAATTTATAGTGTCTTCTACGGTGTAATGTAGTTTCTTTCATGTTTTTTAGTTGAGAGCATGGTGACTGTTGGAAAAACTATTCTTGAAAGGAATAATTTCACTGACTTCAAAAATGCGAGGTATGTATACTTCCACATAGAAACCAATATATGTAGTTGGTTTTTCTGAAATGTTGTTCCCTCCTGGAAAATGGGGAGGTGGCTTAAGTACAGTTTTCCTGAAAGTGAGCAAACATTGTTCATTGGTAATATAAATGTAATAAATAAAACTTCTTCCTCTCATGTCTCAGCATCTAATAATCACCACTTGGAGTTTGGGCAGACAAGTCTAGTTAAGCAGTGGGTAGGTATCATAGTTATAAGTCCACCTTTCTTTGTTCGGTATGTCTGTTTGTATAAAAATTGTATGTAAATTGAATTTCTTTAGAAAATATTTTATTTTATGTGATTTAAAAATATTATACTTCTAGTGTGAAATTAACTTGAATTTGTTGCCTGTTGAGCTGATCTCTGGCATTCACCAAAATTTGAGCAAAAAGCATATAATGTTCAATGTTGTTTTACTTAATCTAAGTTATTTTACTTAATAAAGTAAATACTAAATAAAAAATAAGCAGTTATTTTACTTAATCTAAGTAGTGTGTTTTCCTTTTTAAAAGACTTCTAAAAGACTTTTAAAAGACTTTGTCCTGTGTGACCAGTGGTTAGATTTCAGTTAGATTTACTTCTGACCTGGAATTTAAAGAGACCTGAGCTCTAATGCTTTCCATGCTACTTGTTGTATACTGGGTTCATACTGGCTATGATACTTGAGGCATTTAAGCTCTCCAAGATAATACCTGTTCTGCCCACATACAGATTCAAATAAGATTGTGTGTGTGAAAATCCTCTGAAAACTGTGAAGCACTATTCAAGTGATAAGGGACAGATGGTATTTGAGACCCTTTGGCCAAAAGCAGTACATTCCCTTCCCAGTCAGAGGAGTGTTTAGTAGAAGAATGAACATTGGACCAAGAGTCTCAATCCTTGCTCTACTACCACCTGACTTTGTGACCTTGAGAAGTCTCCTACTTTTTGGATCTTGGCTTTCCCATCTTTGAAATGAAAGGGTTGAATGAACCTTTGAATTGCTTCTAGCTTTTAGGTTACTTGATTCTACATTACCTGACTCCTGTTTCACAGAAGGAAGACTCAGCCTCTTTTTCCTGTAGTGGGGGAAGGTTTTCAATATGTGTTATGTTTCTGACTCTCCATTATCAGTCCTGTGTTGCTGCAATAGACCACATCTCCTATGCCTTCTTATACTCCCTCTCACTGTAGTCTTTTTTTTTTTTTAATTGAGACTCACTTCTAGTTTGAGGGGGCAAATATTTCCAGGCTTTTGTCTTGAATTATTGTTACACGTGTGCCTTGCTCCACTCAGAATTTCTAAGCGGATTTATAAAATTGTAAACTATTTTTAAGATAATAGAATCATATTTTAAAAATTCCTTCGTAGAAATTTGTTAGTAGTCAAAGGAATTCTCTTATAAATGTTTTTATAAAGCAGATAATTATGAGTAATTATCATTTTGCTTATTTTCAGTATTAAGCAAGAAATTTGAGTGATAATTTTTTTTAATAATGATATAAATAATCTCACTACTGGAAGATGGGCTGATGAGGAAATGACTACTTTATTAAAGGAGAAGTCACACCATCTACCAGCTATGTCTTGGAATAAAGAAACCCTTCTACTTGAGTGTCATGTAATCTTTTTTTTAAAGAAAAAGGTGTAATTTATGCCAGACATAGTATGCAGCAAACAACTTTATGCCTCAGCTATATAGTCTAAAAGTTAAAGGTCTCAGAAGTGCCCTGTAACTTTTTTTTAAAGATTCATTGCAGAGCCATATCTTAGGAGAATTAAAGGTTAAAATTGATAAGGACTGACCTGATAAAACATAATGCCAACTCAGAATTATTAAAAGAATGACTGAGACATTATATGCTCTTAAGCCCTTCCTTGATGAAGAGTTTGTTACTGTGAACTTCAGCATAGCAAGACAAGGAAGTTTGTAAATGCTGAGAAGGATATAAAGCAGTAAAAGTGATGATTGAGTGGCAATCTGTCCACCCTAGGTAACCTAGTTTGAATATGTTTAATATTTATGTGTTTTGGCATGAAAAAATAGCTTTAAACTATTGTAGAACTGACTAGTCAACTCTCTTACCTTTCTGTTTTAGAATGGGTTTCCACATGCCGCCATTTTGTTCCATCTCCCACTTGCACCTTCATGTGCTGGCACCTGTTGATCAACTTGGCTTCTTATCAAAATTGGTTTATAGAGTGAATTCCTATTGGTTTATCACAGTAAGTGTTGTTAGTTAGTAGCATTATATAAAAATATTTACAGTAGTTGTCCCTTTGGTGTAGTTCTTCTTTTCTTGGCAACAGTAGGCACTTAACAGCTTTTATAGGTTTGATCCTCTCCTTTAATGTACTGCTTGCAGATACCCAAAGTAATATATATTTTTTTAAACTCATTTCTTTTTTTTTTCTTTTAAAGATTTTATTTATTTATCAGATAGAGATCACAAGTAGGCAGAGAGGCAGGCAGAGAGAGAGGGGGAAGCAGGCTCCCCGTTGAGCAGAGAGCCCTATGCGGGGCTTGATTCCAGGACCCTGGAATCATGACCTGAGCCCAAGGCAGAGGCTTAACCCACTGAGCCACCCAGGTGCCCCAGTAATATTTTTAATTTAAAGGATTTTCCAGGTTATCAAATCTGTAGGAAGAGAAGTTACAGTTAAGTCTTTCCACTGCAAGCAGAGGATATGATATAGAAGAGCCGTGGCATTAGCTGTTCAGAACCCAGAGTCCGGTCTGCATTGAAATTGTGGCTCCATCAGTTACTTAAGGACCCATTTGCAAGTTACTTAAATGTTTTCAGACCCAAGTTCTTTATCTATTACCTGCCTATAAAGAATACTGCGCACCTATAGAGTGGATAAGAGGATTGATAAAATAATTTATATTAAAGCAGTTAAAACTGTACTTTGCAAGTAGTAAGTACTAGTAAATATCACTTGTTGCCTCTGTTATCATCACCAACATTATTGTAGAAACTTAATTTCTGTAATTTTCTAGTTTAGAAGAGGGCTTCCCTAGTAGCATCAACTGTCAGATCTGAGGTTGAAGCCATTGAACCTAAAAAATTGCAGAATTCTGCTTTGCTAGGGCAAAAGTAGAATCGAATTCAAGCTGATTACAGGCCTGTTGCCTGACAGTGAAGCCTTAGTTATTAAGTGACTGTCCTTCCAGAGCCATTTGACTAATAATTTACAGTCACTATGTATCCATGATGGTCAGGAGACCTGTAGTTGCTATATTTAAATAATCACTGAATCACAAATTGAATAATTGCTGTTAATGCATATTATTATTATTATAGTCATGGTACTCAAGAAATTAAAAAGCATGATTTCTAGAAACTTCATGTTTCAAACTTATTATCCCTCTTTTCAACTTGTCCAGATGATTTTATTTAATTTAAAAATAATTTAAGATATTTATGTGTGTGTGTGTGTGTCTGAAATAAAAATTAGTAGACAATTTGATAGGGCAGTTGTGTGGTCTCTCTAAAAATTCAGTGTGATTAAAAAAGGGATTTTTTTCCTTATTTGTATTTCTAAGTTTCTATGTGCTCCATGCTTTTATAATAAAGTAACTAAAAATACATTTTTTGTAATGTTTTTAACTATATTTCCTTACATGACTTTTTAGCTAGAAAGAAACGAATGAACAAAGTTATAAGATCTGTTATTGGTTCATTCTGTGGATCTGAAATCTCCTTAGATCTGTCAGCATATATTATGAGACTTTGAAAAAAATCAAGATAAAGACATTAAGATTTATTTTTAAATCTCTTTTATAATGTTTCATTTATATAAGATGTTTGAGAAAAGTATTTGAAATAATGATAACTAACAGACTTTGGTTTACTTTTTACTTTTTTAAATATATTTTATTTTTTTAGAGCACTTTTAGGCTCATATCCAGATTGACTGGAAATGTATAGAGAGTTCCCATATACTCTCTGTCCCCCAAATACTCACAGTCTCCCACTATAGACATCCTACACCACAGTGATACATTTGTTATAATCCATGAAATTATAGTTACACATCATTTTTACCCAAAGTTCATGATTTACACTAGGGTTTATTCTTGGTGTTCTGTATTTTTGGGTTTGGACAAATGTGTAGTAACATGTATCCAACACTATGGTATAATAAAATTCTCTGTACTTTACCTATTCATTTCTCCCTCTCCCTTAATTGCTGGTAACCCCGATCTCTTTAGTGTCTTCATAATTTTGCCTTTTCCAGAATGTCATATGGTTGGAACAATACAGTATTTAGCCTTTTCAGATAGGCTACTTTCACTTAGTAATATGTATTTAAGGTTCCTCCACATCTAGTTTACTTTGTAAAATGTTAGTATTATATTTATTTTCCTTTTTTTATTGAAGCTTTTTAACAAATAGGATAAAAATCTGCCTGTGTATATACAATGTGGAATTCCTTTACTGTAGTTTATAAAACTGTTGAGGAATTTTTTTATAAGATATATTTAGGAACAGAGTATGTAATATCCAGCTCTTCTGCTGTGACTTTTTATAATACGGGTGCCAGTAGAATTATTTCATGTAGGCTATAATAACCAGAATTTAAAAATATGTTGTTTTTTCAAAATTACAGGCTGACTGTTTGATTGAAAAACTAAGAATATGAAAATGTCAACAGTGGAAGATTTTCCTTATCATGGCTCAACATAAACTAATATTTTCATTCTTTTGAAGTCTAATTACAATTGTAAGGTTCATTGAGTTTTATGAGAGGCTATTACTGGCTAGCCTTAAATCTTTTCTGAATGTCTGTTTCCTGAGATATGTGATACAATTCCATGGATACTTTATCATTGACTTCTTTATTTTAATGGTTACTTGTTTAAGGTATAAAATACTATAGATAAAAATCCCAATAAAACAAATCCTGTTAATCGGGAAGGGCTATTTTTTCAAAAAATTTAAATATTTTAATTTCTCAGTAGTCTATTATAGTAGTGATTTATGAAGAATAAACTGGTATGGAAAATACTTTATTGGAGCCTTTATTACTATGAAGGGGAGACAGAAATTAACTATTTCTTGACAGTTATATAAGTCTACACACAAAATTTCAAAATGGAAAGTACCATACTACATAGTGATTTATGTTCTTGTTGATTGAAAGAATTGTTTTTTGTCACTTTTTACTCAGATTTCAGAGGCTGGTTTTCACTTCTTGAAGCCTAACATTTTTGTGATAAATTGTTCCTGAAAGCTATAAAATATACATAAAGTAAATTCTAATGGTGGATTTATAAGAACAATTTGGCTATCCAAGAGAATTCACTGTAATGGCATTTTACCTGCAAGAACATAAATGGGGAAGAAACATAAAACGGTTATCGTAATGTATTACAAACTGGTGGAAATTATTGTTTTATGATTTATTTATTCCAAAGCAAAAGTAGACTTAAAAAGTTTTAGGCCTGGCTTTTATCATGAAGAAATCCTGATTTGAAAGTAGGGACAGATAAGCTTGGATGAGAAAATTTAATAGCTCAATGTTAGCATTACTGATACATCATTTTGTGAGACATATTTCTTTAAGGATTGTGCTGATCTACACTAATAGTGAATGTGAATAAAGAGTAAGGTACTGAAAGCTGGTCCTACATTGTGTCAGTGTATAGTAACACCATGTGCATGAATATAGAGGAACACAAGGATTAAAGTATTGATGTTAGAAGTAGGCTGAGATGATTAGGTTTTGTTCTTATTTTTGGCATGATATTAAACATAGTTTTAAGTAATGAAATACTTATTACAATGTTTAATTAAACATCTGGAATATTTAGTTAAAACATCTGAAATAAATATTCATCCATTTATCCATTTAACAAACATTTGCTGAATATTTAACATGTAATGATCAGAAAATATAGGTGAGAAAGGACAGTCTGCCTTCACATGCTAATACAAGGGTCAGACAAAACCAGTGATTACAGCTTAGTGTGTTAATGCTGTAATGTTCACAGAAGAGACTGTGGAAAGGACACAATTTTGAGAGCAGGTGGCAGTGGGACTGAATATTTAAGACTCAGTGTTTGTCAGGTAGACAGTGGAAGTTTAGGCCAAGAGACCCACATGTACTGTTCCTGAGTTCTGCTTCCATTATTATTTACTTTACAATTGAAATGAATGTTCACGCGGTGCCTGGGTGGCTCAGGTCATGGTCCCAGGGTCCTGGGATCCAGCCCCGTATTGGGCTCTCTGCCCAGCAGGGAGCCTGCTTCCTCCTCTCTCTCTGCCTGCTTCTCTGCCTACTTGTGATCTCCATCTGTCAAATAAATAAATAAAATCTTAAAGAAAAAAAGAAAAGAAATGAATGTTCACATTCCGTTTTAGTCACTGGAAGTGGAAGTAGGGGTTTGGAGCTCTCAAAATTAGATTTCCAGGCTCTTCAGCACTGCTTTGTTAAGTAGCTCACTGACCCACCTACAGAGATTAGCAGTTGCAAGTTTGTAGAAATTAGCTTAAATATGACCAGCTTTGGAAAAGGAATTTTCTATACGTACAACATGTTGTACTATGTGGACTTGAAATGATATAACTGACACTATTATGATAATAACATGGAGGTATGTAAGGAATTCTCAAATGCTTTATGGACTTACTCAAATATATGATTAGCCAATTGATTTAATTTATATAGATTTATACCCTGTCAAAGTTAAGTTTTCCTTCTTTGTTGGAAAACCCTTGATCCTCACGTTCTTAGCAGCTTTTCTTATTTACTTGTAAAGATTAATAAATTACTACAATTAAAATTCACTCAGCTTTTTCAGTAAAGAGTATTTGGTAACTCAGTAGCTACCCAAAACATTAGCTCAACACAAAACCAATTTATAACTTATCTTTAAAATGTTCAAAGTACTATCTAGAGCATTATTTTTGCATGTTATGATATTATTTGTAACTACAGAATTGTAAAGTGATTGGTAAGTTGTGTGCTTCCTTAGCTGAAAGAAAGCTAAATAAATATGGAAAAATACTGTGTCAAGTTTTGACTCTCTGAACTTTGTGTGTGTGTATGTGTGTGTGAGAGAGAGAGATAGACTTTATTTTTTAGAGCAGTTCTGGTTCACAGAAAAATTGAACAGACAGTACAGAGATTTCCCCTATAGCCTCTCTGATTATTAACATTCCCCAGAAGAGTGGTACATTTGTTGCAGTTGATAAACCTCCACCTCCACTGAAACATCATAATTACCCAAAGTCTGTAGTTTATCTTAGGGCTTACTCTTGGTGTGGCAGCACATTCTATGAGTTTGGGCAAATATATAATGACATGTATCTATCACTATAGTATCGTGCAGAGTATTTTCACTGCCCTAAAATCCCTCTGTGCTCTGTCTGTTCATCCCTAGTCCACCAATCCCTGGCAAGCAGTGATCTCTTTATTGTCTGTGTAGTTTTGCCTTTTCCAGAATATCATATAATTGGAATCACACAGTATATAGCTTTTTCAGATTGGCTTCTTTCGCTTAGTGATATTCATTTAAGGTTTCTCTGTCTTTTCATGGTGTGATAGCTCATCTCTTTTTAGTGCTAAATAATATTCTGTTGTCTGTATATATTACAGTTTATTCATTCACCTACTGAAAGATATCTAGATTGCTTCCATGTTTTGCCAACTATGAATAAAGCTGCTGTAAACACCCATATGCAAGTTTTTGTGTGGACATAAATTTTCAGTGCCTTTGAGTAAACACCAAGGAACATGATTACTGGGTCACATGATAAGCATATGTTTAGTTTTATAAAAAACTGCCAAAATGTCTTCTAAAATGGCTATATTATTTTCCAATACCACCAGTAATGAATGAGAATTCTTGTTACTCCACATCCTTGCCAGAATTTGGTGGTGTCAGTGTTTGGGATTTGTCCAGTCTATTAAGTGTGCAGTGCTTTCTCACTGTTTTAATTTCCTTTTCTCTGATGATATCAATATGATATGGAGCATGTTTCCATATGGTCATTTGCCATCTGTGTATCTTCTTTGGTGAGGTGTCTGTTAAGGTTGTTGGCCTATTTTTAAATTGAGTTGTTTTCTTATTGTTGAGTTATAAGAGTTCTTTGTGTATTTTGTATTAATGTCCATTATCATGTGTGCCTTTTTGCAAATATTTTCTCCCAGTCTGTGGCTTGTTTTCTCATTTTCTTGATACGATCTTTCACAGAGCAGTTTTTCATTGTAATGAAATCCAGCTTAATCAGTTCTTTCTTTTTTTTTTAAGATTTTATTTATTTATTTGACAGAGAGAAATCACAAAGAGGCAGAGAGGCAGGCAGAGAGAGAGGAGAAAGCAGGCTCCCTGCCAAGCAGAGAGCCCAATGCGGGACTCGATCCCAGGACCATGAGATCATGACCTGAGCCAAAGGCAGAGGCTTAACCCACTGAGCCACCCAGGCACCCTATCAGTTATTTCTTTAATGGATCATGACTTCAGTGATGTATCTAAAAATGTCATTGCCATACCGAAGATCCATCTAGGTTTTCTCTTATTATCTTTTAGGCATTTTATAGTGTTGCACTTTACATTTAGGCCCATGATCCATTTTGAGTTAATTTTTGTGAGGGTTGCAAGTTATGTGTCTAGATTCTTCTTCTTTTTTTTTTTTGGCATGTGGATGTACAATTGTTCCAGCACCATTTGTTGAAAAGGCTATCTTTACTCCATTGTATTGCCTTTGCTCCTTTGTCAAAGATTAGCTGGTTATATGGGTCTCCTTCTGGGCTCTCTTTTTTCTGTTCCATTGATCTGTTTGTTTTTGCCAAATGTTTAATAATTGGTTGGCCCTAATGTACGAAAGATTCACTGTCAGAGTTGTAGACATACTTTCTATAAGAATCCGTGGTCAAGAGCATAGTCTTTATTATTGCAGTGCTCACATACTTCTAGATTTTGATATCAAAAAACCATCCACAAAAGTTGATGCCCATGCCTTCATTAAGTGCCTACTACTCTAGTTTACTAAAATGAAGCTGATACCTTTTGATTTATCTGCTTATGAATCACCTGTTTTCTGCATATAAATACAAAAAACATCTCTGATTCAGCTTAAATAAACTTAATTAAAATGCTTATGTCTACCTCTGATTAAGAAGAATCCATTCTGGCTTCCAGGTGGCTCAGTTGGTTACATCTTCTGCTGAGAAACATTTTTGCAGCATTTTGTCAGTTTATCCATAAAATTCTCTCTCCAAGCATGGGTAAGAGGAAGGCAAACATGCTATTTATTGTGGTACTGGGACTCAAAGCCCATCTATCCATACTCCTTTCTCCCAGGCAATGATTCTCAAACTGCGGTATGCATCAGGAGCACCTGGCGGGCCTGTTTAAAGCAGACTGCTGGATCCTATCCTGAGTTTCTGATTTAGCAGGTTTGGGGGTAGGCAGGACTTTGCATTTCTAAGTGGTTTTTAGGTGATGTTTCTGATAGCTGCCATCAAACAAAAAACTGAAGTGGTTTTTTTTTAAGATTTTATTTATTTATTTGACAGAGGGAGATCACAAGTAGGCAGAGAAGCAGGCAGAGAGAGAGAGAGAGAGAGAGAAGGAAGCAGGCTTCCCGCTGAGCAGAGAGCCTGATGCGGGGCTTGATCCCAGGACCCTGGAATCATGACCTGAGCCGAAAGCAGAGGCTTTAACCCACTGAGCCACCCAGGCGCCCCAAAACTGAAGTGTTTTTAAAAATATGTTTAGGTCACAACCCAAATTAAATTCAAATCCCTGGGGACAGATTCCAGGCCTCATATTTTTGAAAATTCCTCCAGGTAATTCCAACATGCAACCAAGTTTAAGAATCTGTGCCCTGTAGGATTAAGTAAAACTCCTCCGATGGCCCAGTTAAAGTAGTTCTCAGGAAGATGCCTTTTGTGGGACTCGAGACCATTTATTTTATATCTAATAATTTTTCCTTTCATGAGAAGCAAATAAGATCAAGAGATGGTGATTACTGGGAATTGTGCTTAAATAAGGATCTGTGGGTCCCTTCCTAGAAGGTAAGTTGCACACTTACTTTGGGACTGTTAATGCTTGCATATTGCCAAAAGCCTTTGTTTAGAAATCATGTTTGCTATTTACATTTTAGGAAGGAAAGAAGAAAGGGAGAGAAGGAAAGTGGGAAGCAGGAAGGACAAAGACCTGGCTCAAATGTGGCAAGTGCACTGTGAACTTACATCACTTCTGGTTCACAAGTTCTGCCCAAGAGAAGTAATAAATGGGGTCCCATTCAAAAATGTGCAAAGCCATGTAAGCTACAAAGTTGAAGCCTGGAGCAGAGTGGATGATATACAGGTCTTCCTTGGCCTCGTATTTGGAGTGGAATAAAAGTAGAGTGAAACATTTTTTGGTATCTTATGATCTG
Source organism: Mellivora capensis (assembly GCA_004024625.1). Classification (NCBI taxonomy): domain Eukaryota; kingdom Metazoa; phylum Chordata; class Mammalia; order Carnivora; family Mustelidae; genus Mellivora; species Mellivora capensis. The sequence goes on along the minus strand of PISX010004923.1, from coordinate 4,694 downwards.
AATCTCATTGCCATTAAAAGAAATTAAGTACCATCCCAAAGAGGGAAGTCATCACTAAATTTGGTAGGCCCTAGATTAGGCTCCTTTCGGTTTCTATTTCAGTTGGTCGCTAAGATATGGTAAGAGTTGTTCTCTAGCCTAGCTCAATCAGGCTGCCATCTTACATCTGTCTGGAAATGTATGGCTTTTGATTATTTGAATTGTCGTAGCATTAGAGTTTAAGGATGGCCAGGACACAAGGCTGAATCTCCAGCCCATTTTCCTTCACATTTATTCTATGCACAGAACCTACTTCACAGGTAGCAAATTAGTAGGTCTAGTTTACAACTAGGATTTCAGGTTTGTTTGGGAGAATTTTTTGATCAGAGGACAAGCTCTACTTTTCTCTACTTCTGGAGATCTTGAGTCATATTTAAATCAACTGCACCTGCTTAATTTTGAACTGGTACCTTGTCCCAATTTGTTCAAGTTTGTTTCCCGGGAGCACCCAGTGTTCATCCTCTCTTCTTCTCTTCCTTGATTATCTTCATTTAGATTGTGGATACTGGAGACCCTTCTGGTATTTCATGAAATTAGAACTCAGTCAAGAATACTTCACCATAGTGAAGTTCCTGTAGTTCTTATATAACTCGTTCCAACAAAATTTTATTCTCCAAACTGTTCAAAAACCCCTTGTTTTTTACTCATTGGAAAAATTTTCTAGTCTTGGGACACCTGGGTGGCTCAGTTGGTTAAGCATCTGCCTTCGGCTTAGGTCATGATCCCAGGATCCTGGGATTGAGTCCACACTGGTTTCCTTGCTCAGCGGGGAGCCTGCTTGTATGCTCTCTCTCCAACAAATAAAATCTTTAAAAAAATCTTCTAGTCTTAATACATATGCAGAGAAGTTTCCTACCCCTCACTGGTGCACAAATGTCTATGGTTCTCTGTGATACCCAACCCATTGTCAAATATTAGATGCTCAGCCTGAGACAGAGGTATAGACAGTTTTAACAGTACACATGACTTCTACTGTTGGGACCTCTTAACTCTCTCTACTCATTTCCTTTCTTCACTGACTCTGCCCTAATAATCTCAATAGGGTAGGGGCCTCAAGATTTTCCTTATTTCGGATCCTAACTATCTAGGAATGATTCTAGTTTTCAGTCATCATTGGGCTAGACCAGAGACTCAAAAGCTTGCACAATAGTAATCTCACAGGAGGAGCCAGGTTTCTAAGAAGTTTGCCCTGGTAGCTGAAGCATGGATGAAGCTTTGGATCAGTTCCCAAAAGAGGGACTATGAACTTTCTTGCTCCATCCAGTATAAATTAAAAAAACAAAAACAATTGCCAGTCTCTAGATCTTAGTTTAAACATCAAGGCCATACCCTCTTGCTGCTCCTTAAGGACTTTAGTAAGCTCAAGAACATGGAACAGTTCTGGTGTGACTTCTTCAAAGTTTAATTGATCTCACAAGTAGTTCCACACTAACCCTAATGGCCCGGCCGGTGCAGGGTTAATTTCTACTTCCCAGGATCATGTATCCAGTGGTTTGAGATTCTTGGTGTATGTGATCTGCTCGTTTCTAGAGTGGAGAATTAGTAGGGATTTAGTCATGAACCTTACTTAGCTTTAAGGAAGTAAAGGAAGTTCATGGGAAAAATCAGTGAACCTTGAATTTGTCTGGGTTCTCCTAGGCTGTGTATTCTCATTTGCTATCTCTGCACAGCATCCTATTAATCCAGGCATGAAAATCAGCATCTCTATGATAGCCCCTAAAAAATTGCCCGATTAAAATTTAATGTTTGGTAATTCTGACAAGCTTTGGGGATGGGGCATATCAAGCACTGCACATCATTCCCCTAATATTTCATTGGTTCTCTGTCCCATCTTGACCTCTTATGTCTCATACTTGGGGCCAAAAAAAAATCTGTACTCTTCAGAGACTCATTTTATTGTTTATCTTAAGTGGACTTATCAAGAGTTTTCCTAACAAAGATTGCTTGTTAAGAGAAATTTTCATACTTATATTTTTTTAAAGAGAAGTCTCCTTTAATTCCATTTATTGGCCCCATACAATATGCCAGGTGTTATATTAAACACTTTCTGTACATTATTCTACTTAATCCTAACAATTCCTTGATGAAGATAGTATTACTCCATTTTAGATAAAACTGCTGTTAAAGGAGGCTAAGAAATTTGCTTAAGAGCATATAGATCATAAATAGTGGGACTGAGATTTGAACCTAAGATGGACATCACAGCTTATGTTCTTAATCACCACTATGAAGTACAGAGTATGTTCCCAGCACATGGTGCTTGTAATATGTAGTACTCTTGTACTTTGTGCAATATGATGGGATGCAAAAGAAACTGCTCTCAATAAGGCAAAAGCAATAATGCATATACATAGACTATGAAAATTTTAAAAATTTACAGTATGCTACTACTTATTTTATGTGCTATGAAACCTGTGCCAGTGTGAATATTTAGAAGCAATTTCCATCAGTTTTATTTTTTTAAGATTTTATTTATTTGACAGAGACAGCAAGAGAGGGCACACAAAAGGGTGGAGTGGAAGAGGGAGAAGCAGGCTTCGCGCAGAGGAGGAGCGCAATGTGGGCTCGATCGCAGAACCCTGGGATCATGACCTGAGCCCAGGGCAGAAGCTTAAGGACTGAGCCATCCAGGCGCCCCTCCATCGTTGTTTTAATATAGAGTTGGCTGTGTGGACTGTGCCTGAGCCTAACATCACAACCTTCTAATTATTGAGTAAATTGTTGAGGACGACATTTTGTTTTCTATGAGGTATAGAATGAACCGTAAGAGATTACCTAGGTCAACAGCTTATTCCAACTGGCTTAGGGGGCATGTACCCTTGAAAAGATATTGCAAAAATACAAAAAGGATATTAAATATTAGATGAGTGGGCCAGGTCCTCCAAGCTTGAGGTCGATAGAGAAGTTTACATGGAAAACGTGAAATTCCAGCCCAGTTTTGAAGAACTAGGATTTGAAGCGTTCCTAGAGGAAGCTGGAAGTGCGTTCCTGGTCGGAGGACCAATGGAACTTGTTTTATCGCAACCTGCAGCACAACGGCTCCTCATACTTCCGCATTTCAACCAGAAAGTACCTCCCAGCGGGCGTTGCCCCTCCAGGCTCAACGTATCCGCGCAAGGAACCCCAAGACAGCGTCCACCTCGCCCAGCTTCCGCTTCCGGCCCTTCAGGCTCCGCCTCAGCGGAAAAGGCGGTGTGCGGGAGGGGGCAGAGAGGTGGGAAACTACGCATCGCGCAGGCGCACCGTGGGCGGCTGCAATGGCGATGTCGTGCCCATTGAATAGGTATCTGCTGCTCATGGCGCAAGAGCACCTGGAGTTCCGCTTGCCGGTGAGCCTGCAGCGCCCTCGACAACTTCTTGACGGGAGAGGACAGCACAGTGGGGGTTGGTGTGCGGGCGACGGAGATCTCAGCTTGAGCAAGCGGGGATCCGGGGGTGTTTGCTTGTCGGAGGTATCACGCGTCCTTGGTCCCTCGGGCCTTGGGAAGGATCCTAGCTCGGCGGAGGGTGTGTGAGAGAGAAGTCCAAGACAGACTCCCACAGACTTGGCAAGCATTTTCATTCATTCTTCTGCCCATGCGTCAGGTATTGGAGTTAGGCCGGTGGATATGACCCATCGTCTCGCTCCAGGAGCTTTTCCCCCAGCAGAGAATAGAGTCAGCTAACGGAAAAGCTCAGTGCAGTGTTTTAAGTGGCGAATATGCAGGTCAAAGCCCGTGGAGGAGGGTGGGATTTCTGGTGGTGGTGGTTGGTGGCAGGGGTTAGCTGATGGAGAAGTTGGGAAAAGTGTTTCATTCATTTCAGAACATTTTCAGAGTGCTTGTAATTGCATATGCTGGGCGCTGGGGATATGGAGATGGTAAAGACGGTTTCTGTCTTCAAGGAGCTTACTGTTTAGGCTAAGGTCCGAGTAGATGTATGAACATTTTAAGAAATAACATTTGTAAGTGCAGTGGTAGATATGTAGGGCGATACGAGAGCATAGAAGGGGAATCTGATCCACCTGAAGAGTGGGGGATGTTCGCCTTTAAGAGGGCTTGCATGAGGATATGACACTTCAACAATAACTAAAGTATGAGTAGGAGTTAGCCAGGCCAAGGATAAATAAATTAGAATTACAATTCAGTATTACTGAATTATGAAATATGTAGCGGAGAGTGACAAAAAAAAAAAAAAAAAGAGCAGGAGATGTAGATAGGGGCCAGAAAATGCAAAACCTTGAGTACGCTGGAAGGGAAGAGAAAATTTATTTGCTTGTAAGGGAAATTTACTGAAGCGTTTTGAGCAAAGAAGATTTTTTTAAGAAAAAAATCACTTTGGCAGCAATAATGAGCATAGATTTGAGAGGAATAAGTCTGGAAGCAGAGACCAGTTAGGAGCCTGTTGAAATAATCTTGTTAGTAGAATAAGAAGGCCTGGATTAGGGCACGGGTAAAAGTATGTGATAGATGGAACATACTTAGGTGATGAAATCATCATCACTTGATGATTGAATATTGAGGGGCCAGGGGCCAGTCAAGGATGACTCCTGGGTTGCATCTCCATTTAAAATGTAGAACACAGGCAGATGAAAGATTTAAATTTTGGTTATGCTGAATTTGATGTGTTTCTGTAATATCAAGTGGAGATGACCAGGGATGGCATTGGGGGGGGGG